>CM072515.1:625621-788121 GCA_036898135.1 Oncomelania hupensis | reverse complement strand
AGGATCGACACAGAGTTTATTCAACCCTATTTTGGTTGATAGATACATTTTATTTTATTTTTTTGTGTTTTATTTTACAGTTCGTTCTTATATAGCTCTTTTCCAGCTTAAGATCTGCTCAAGGCGCCGATACTGACTCTCACTCCAGTTGCAAGAGGCGTCAGTTTGATGCCTTAGGCCCAATGTTTGACGCCCCAGACAGCTGAGAAACAATCCAGTGCTACATTAGCCGATCTTACAGCAGTCTCTGATCACGTCTGTGCCATTCGTCCACCGAGCTGTCCAATCCTGCATTTCTGTGTCTATTTAACGTTCCATTATTTCTATCAGCAAAGTTTGTTTCTGAATTGTATTGCTCAAAGCACGCTGGCATGTGCGCCCGGCCTGACCGTGATTTCTGATTCCAACTGATGTAGGTGTAGTGACGACACGCTACTTAAGTAAGGTTCCCGGCTGACAGCCTCAACATTCAAGACTCAAGATCGTTTTAGTATATTAAACATGAGAACATCAGACATGATTTGATGATGGATTACAACGAAGCCGTGTACAATGAAACCAATATCCGTGACATTCACTTGTTCATACGTACCAATATTAGCCTTTGGCTTTCTTTATGTCTTACTTTGTATGTTGTAGTTGTGAAAACGACTACGTGGACGTGTACGCTCAGCTGGAGAACGAGCACGAAGACTTGCTGGAGGCGGAGCTGACTGGTCGGTTCTGTGGCGAAAGCATGGACAACCTACCGCAACTGATCGTGTCCACCTCCAACATCCTGGTCCTGTCCTTCTTCACTAACGACCACAAGGCCAACAGGGGCTTTCAGGGATCATTCGAATTCTTTGACGATGGTGAGCGGCCTTGTTAATTATTTCAACAATTTTTTTTAACATTTTAGTTGAATGTTTACCCCGATAGATTACTTTCCTAATTGATCACAGGTTTGAGTTTAGCGTGGAGTTTTCATAAATTGACATCTTTGGAAAAATGAAAAAAAAACACAACACGTTTACATTAAAGCTATTTTACTTTTCCACTGTTAACACCATTGACCCATCTTAACTTGCATTTGTAGTCACAGAAAACCTATATATGTGTTAAACGGTTATTTATAAGTAGCTGATTCAGTCCCGATGCTTGAATCTTGATATGTGTAACTCGAATTCGTTTATCCACGCAGCCTGTTCACTCAGCAACAAAGCAGGAGTCGTCGTATAAAGTTTTCCAACTTTATTCAGCAAACATCAACAACTGCATACAAGATCACTTTCCGAGAATAACTACAATAATTATCCAGAAATCACTACAAAGATCATCCTCACAAGCAGACAGTGCATTACTTATATAGCCTCTGCAATCGAGGAAAAGTTCGAACATTCCAGCGTGACGTATTCACACCCTATCAAAATAAAACTCGTCACCGGAACTATGCACTGTCTTACGTCACATAATGTTTACGAATACATATGATTCGACCAGCTTTTACGCGTAAATAATAAACAAGTAATTCCAGAAAATTCTCAACAATGTCGACCGATGACAATTATCAACATTATACAAAGCTTCTTATAGCAACAGCGCAAAATCAACTCAAAGGTACACGTAAATACACTCTATTTTTGCATGCTTCGCCAAACAAAATGATCGGATCTATCGTGTGCGTCTCGATCGTAACTATATGGTAGTGACCGTACTTTAAAAAAAAAACAATTAACTTTATACTATGTTTTTAGCTACTTACAGAATGTTTTATAATCTAGGCGTTTGTCAGTAATAGCAAACATAGGCGTCTTCACCACAATGGATGCAGAGATTAATGTTTAACTGCTTTTAAATTTGAGATTTGGAGGAGTTAATACTCTTTATGGCGCTGTCATACATTGATGATGTTTCTTCATATCCTACTTCTTACTCAAACAGCATACCTCTCACTCTGTGTCTGTCTCTGTCTGTCTGTCTGTCTCTGTCTGTCTGTCTGTCTCTCTCTCTCTCTCTCTTTTTTTTTCTTCTCTCTCTCTCTCTCTGTGCACTGACATCCTCCTCCTAAACCCTTCCTCAGAATACAACTCCAAACGTCGGTCCATTCACAGATGAAAGAATTCCCCGTCGCTATCTCTTCCGCCCCTGTTCAAAGGGAAAATTACAACTGACAAAAACCAGTTTCTTTAATGGCCTTTTAACCAGTCGCGTTTTTCATTGGATCTTTTCACACACGGCTTATTCTCCTGTCTATTCGTTTTTGACGCTTTCAAAATCTGAGGTTTTAATTTATTATTCGTAATTGTGCTATTCTTTGTTATTTGATATTGTTCTATGCTTAGTTATTGTTGGTATTGTTGTTGTAGTTGTTTTGACACGGGAGTCTTCAGTGATGTGTGGTTAAGTTGAATGCTTGTTTCATGTGAGCCCAGGAAAACAGAGAAGAAAATAGTGTTTCGACAACAATGGAAAACACTTTTTGTAACAACCGAATGGTGACCATGTTCTGTTTGATAGTGGAGATGGCTACATGGCAATCAGACAGCCTTCCCACTCCTCCCCAACCCTAAACACCACCACACCCACAACCACTCTGGCCAACTCTTGCCTGCCTTTGCTAATGGGGTAGTTGGGAGAGAAGAGAAGTAGGGTAAATGTATATACAGTGGAAATGCCAAAGATGGTCAGTGTTGAAGTAAAACAAATCATCTTTTTTTGTTCCGCCTTTGTTGTCAACACAGTTTCACAAATTAATATCAACCACAACAAAGCCCGCCTCTTTGGAACAAAGGAAACTTGTGACGTTTGTCGAGATTGCAGTCAATTGTCCGAGTCCTTTTTATTTGTTGTTATAAAATGTGTTATTGTCTGTAGTTTATTACCAAAAACATTCACTGAAAGTTTCTGTTTTCAAATGATGTCATTATTGCTTGCATGCCTAAGTCGATGAAATCTTCGTTTCAGGGCAACTTTTGTGAATTTTGCATTTTTTATTTTATTTCAATTTGTTTCTGTTTTATTTATTTCCACGTTTTGAGTTCCTTTGTCCTTGTGAACTATATTATGTGTATTTTATACCGATATATTTCAATTTGAAATAAAACATTAAATGAGAAATAAAGTAACATTATTTTATTTTGTAATTAAATGACAAAACTATTTACTAAGTAAATATTGTATATTGTGTTCTCCTCCTGTTATTTTTTGTCGGTTTTTGTGGTTGAAAGAAATGTTGATATTATTTTTCTTACCGCGACCTGGCTTAGACCTGTTGGAGATGAGCCCAGCATCCATACCCTCACCCCGCCTGGTTTTTCCCTCTGTTCCTTTCCCCGTCTCTCCAAGGACCGGGTGTATTTGCATCATCTACAGAAACTCTCTTCTTGTCACTTACTCACAACAGCTGCCTTTCGCCCACGACTCCTTTGAGTTCGCTGATCTTCTTTTCACTTACTCACAACAGCTGCCTTTCGCCCACGACTCCTTTGAGTTCGCTGAGGCCACTGTCAGCCTCTATAGCCAAACCATCACCTTTGCCTTATCTATCGTCCCCCTCCCCGCTAAAAAAAAACAAACTCAGACCTGTCATGTTTCACGAAGAATTTGAACCATTTCTAGACCTGTACTCTTACAAACCCGGCAAACTGACATTGTTGCCGACATCAATATTGACTTTGACCAAGCTGATCCCTGGGAAACAAAGCGGATTTGTCAGAACTTGCATATCCATAGCCTCTCACAATTTGTTACCGACTCCGAGCACATCATTTACTGGGTAATCGCTAGACAGACCCACAACATTGTTTCTGAAGTCATTTGTTTCACAAGATTTTGAGTCTAACAACTACGCTGTTCTCTGCTCTCGTTGCTTCTCTCCTCCTAAAAATAAAAAATGCTCTTTCACACTCCGTAACCTAAAAAAACATTGCCAAGAAAATCTTCTCCTTTGAAGTTATCCTCCTCATTTCTTCTGAAACTCCTTATTCTGAACATGCTTCTTTTTTAACGCTGCTTTCAGACATCTTCTTGACAAACACGCTCCTGTTTCATCTCGTCTCATCTTTGACCGTGACAGTCCATCTGCGCCGTGGTTCTCTCCCGAGATCGTCAAGGCCAGACGAGAGCGGCGTAGGACCTAACGCAGATGGCGGTCTTTCAAACTCACAGCTCACAAACAGACCTATCAGAAGCACAAGCATGACATACGCAAAGTCATCACTGCAGCGAAAATGCGCTACGGTAATAATAAGATCGAAAACTCTGCTTTCTCCAAAGAACTGTTTTCCACTGAAAACGACCTTCTGGAGAACACCCACACTTCTCATTTTTCATCAAAAACTCCACTTTCAGAACTGCCCTATTCCTTTTTTGATTTATGTACTTCAAAAATCGGAACCATTCGCAACATTCTGGACAAGACTCCTTGTCAGCCTTGTCCTCCTGATCCACCTTTCACAAGCGCACCACTTTTCTCTTTTCAACAGCACCATGTCGTTCAAGACGTGCGAGCTTGATCCCATCTCTACCTCAATTTGAAAGACTGTCACCGACCTCCTTCTTGCCATCACTAACATAGTCATTTTCTCTTTTCGATCCGGTTCTGTTCCCTCCTATTTCAAGTCCGCCATCGTGCGCCCAATACTGAAAAAAAATCAAACCTCGATCCAGAAGATTTGAAAGACTACCGCCCTGTCTCCTCATTTCCTATCCAAACATCTTGAGAAGGTTGTCATGAAACAGTTCAATTATCATCTGTCTTTCAACAACTTGTTCTGTCCATTCCAGTCTGCCTACCGTCCTGACTACTCAACTAAATCAGCTCTTCTTCACATCGTGAACGACCTCCTCTTTGCTACTGACTCTGGTAAAATCTCTTTGTTGACCCTTTTCGATGTCTCAGCCGTTTTTGACACTAGCGATCACTCCATCCTCCTCCAGCACCATGAGAACTCTTTTGGAACCAAAAACAGTGCTCTTAGCTGGTTCCGCTCTTACCTAACTGATCGCTTCCAATCTGTGTTCATCAACAACCACCCCTCTGAATCGTCACCTCTTGTCTTTGGTGGTCCACAGGGGTCAGTTCAAGGCCTTGTTCTTTTCACCCTTTACACATCTCCTCTGTCTCACATCACCCAAAACCATGACACTTTCCACCATTTCTACGCTGACAATACACAGCTAAAAACAACGAGACTCCTCAAAACTGTCCATTCATTCTGACCAAAGCTTCTGACTGCTTTGAAGACATTTCAGTTGGATGACAGTCAGCAAGCTCAAACTCAACGCTAACAAAAGTGAAGTTATCCTCACAGGTACCAAACATAACGACTCTTCCTATTTCATCTTCCGTCAAAAACCTTGATGTCGTTCTTGACAACGCCCTCACCATGTCAGAATTCATCCGCAAAACCTGTCAAACACGCTACTTTAAGCTCTGTAGAATAGGCCTTGACCGCAAGCATTTGACCACTAACCTTACTGCCAAACTCATCTCCTCTCTTGTTCTGTCACGCTTAGACTATTGTAACTCTCGCCTGACTGAACTTCCTTCTTCTTCTATTTATCTGCTTCAACGTGTTCAGAACTCGGCTGCTCTTCTGGTTCTCAAAAATGGAAAAAAAAATCTTATCATATTACACCCCTCCTACATTCACTCTACTGACTTCCAGTGTCTCTTAGAAGTATCTACAAAATCTATATTTTCTATTACAAATGCGTCAATGGCTTAGCCCCTTCTTACCTCATTCAGACCATTCAATTCTACAAGCCCTCTAGAAACCTTCGGTCTTCCTCTGACATCCTCATGCTTTACATACCCCGCTACAAACTCTCTGCTTGTTGTTAAACTTTCTCATTGTTTGTCCCTTCAACTTGGAACTCTCTTCCTCTCTCTCTCTCTTCGCAGTTCCCCCAAAATAGCTACTTTCAAATCCAACTTGAAAACTCATCTCTTCCTTAAATGTTTCTGATTTTGTCTCCCATCATCATCGTCGTCATTTTATTTTCTGATTCAGACAACCGCAACCACCTACCCCATCCCTTTCACTCCTTGATCACTGTCCCCCTATCCTCCCACCCCCACCCCGCCCTCCCCTCTCTCTTAGGTTTCCTTTGTACATGTTTTTTGTTCACTTTGTACATTATGGCTTGCATAAGTCGTTAACCAGTGCGTTGTCTGATTTCATTTTGTATGTAACCGCCATCATCATCATCATCATCATCATCATCATCATCATCATCATCATCATCATCATCATCATCATATCATCATCATCATCATCATCATCATCATCATCATCACATCATCACCATCATCATCATCATCACCATCACCATATTTTTCATTTGAAATGGCAAGCCGACTGGTGGACAACAACTAATATGCTTGGTAGTGCTCTAACTGTTCATTGATTCTCCTTAACGTAACGTAAGAAAATAACGTATTTCTCATTTGTATACGTTGACATCAGAACCCATGTTCTTATTGCGCAAATACCAAAACAAGAACAAAAGCGCACACACACAAGTTTCGAATTCTACGATAATAATTAGTGTGTTGGAAATGAAGAGGAATAAACCCTATTATGTACTTGGAGACCTAAACATTTAAAAAATAGCTTCAAGTCTCAAGATATACACTTTTTAAAAAAAACAACAGAAATGTGTTTAGTAATTGAAATTTTCTTAAATGGAAAACTTGTTGACATTGTATGATGGAAGTATCCTTGGAACTTTATTGCACAGACGGAGAGGATATTTAAACTAGACTAATTTTCCTGTTCTATTGTCCCAGTCGGCCTGCCATAGGAGAACACGATTGATAATCCAAAGTATCTGTAGTCCTGTCTGTTACAGAGGTGTACAAGATCGGTACTGAGGCCCCGCCCAGAGTGTGCGGCTACACTGTGCGCAGCGAGAACCGAGCTGCCGGGTACATTGTATCGCCCACCTACCCGGGCATGTACCCCGACAACCTCAAATGTACTTACAAACTGCAAGGGAAGCTGGGCCAAAGGATACGAATAAGATTCGAAGAGTTTATACTGTTTCATGGTGGGGAATAGTGAGTATGGTTTGCAAACCTTGCCAAAAGCCTGTCATCTTTTACTTCTTCTCCCCGAACCACTTAATGCAACCCCTGTTTTTTGACTTTTATTCCTCAATATTTGATTTTAACCGTCTTTCTGCTGAGCTGTACTCACTTCTTCGGGTTGAAGTTTGGTTTGAAGCTTTGTTCTGGAAAGAATTGTTGGTTTGTTTTGGTGGTTGCGTGTGCATTAATCTGCTACCTCGTATTTCTATCTATTGGATCATTGCTTTCCTCGCTACCGTGGTTGCAGTCCTATTTAACATGTAATCGGCTTGGTTTGTTATTATTGTTTTATTATTATTATTATTATTATTATTATTATTATTATTATTATTATTATTATTATTATTATTATTATTATTATTATTAGTATTATTTATTATTATTATTACTATTATTATTATTATTATTATTATTATTATTATTATTATTATTATTATTATTATTTGGGATTTATATTGACCTCTGCGCTGAAAGATGCTGTGTTTGATAATTTAGAGATTAGATTAGATTAGATATTCATTGTTTATATGATTTAGGGGACTACAAAGAGCCGAGTCAAGAACACATAATTTAGATATAAATTAAATGTGTTTTTTTTTGCAATAATGAAAAGTGTTGTTGCAACCTTAAGAATGGTCCATAGCTCCGTTCATAGACACTGTAATTGCATCGTCAAATATTAAAGTTTTCTTTGTTTGTTGTTGCTTATATGCTTTAGCTTTCAAAGAGATGGTTTTGTAACTTCTAAACTTTTGAAGCTTAGTTTCTTTATTAAACCATATTGATGTCGGAATAGAACCCTAGTTTAAGGCTTCTGTAATAACTTTATATTATAAAACGTAGGGAGTGGTTTATAGGAGATTGAAACAAAAGACAATGGACCGAGAACCTAGGTAATTGTTTAATTGTCCGTGTTTAAACCACGCTACTATGAAAACGCTGACACGTAAGGCACAGCATCTATCAGGCCTTTTGTGTGGGTAGAGAACCTAGTACATTACAGTAGTGCTGGGGTTTGCGATGTTTTTTGCAGTGTATTTGCACTCACAATAATCTCCATGTAATCTGCTGGTTATTACTGTGTGTACATATAGCAGCTCTGGCTTTGGCTTCCACTCTGGTTTTGCTTCTCTGGGATTTGGCTTCCTGTCCTTCTCTCGTCACCGCTTCGCGTCTTTTGCGCCAATATTTTTCACGTCTGCGCCAATTATGACTCACGTCTGCGCCAGTTATGATCACGTTTTTGCGCCACCTTGCATCAGTTTTGGTGTCGCACTGGAGTCAAGCTTACGTACTATGATCCATGTTTTGGGCCATTGTATAGTTACATAGTATCACGACGTGATTTCCATCGTGGTTCACAATACATGAAGATTGTCTACGTAATATTCATTATCACCAATCATCGCTTCAAGATGGAGTTTGATTTGTAGTCGCAATAAATTTGTCACACAGTTATTAGTACGCATAGTTGTTCCAGCTGAAATGATATTTCTGTGAAATTTGCGCACTCGGTGTATATAGACACAACGGTAAATTAAAGTATCCATGTTTTATCTCGGTAAATGTTTAAGTCTTGGTAACGCGAAGTACTGACATTTGAAATTTTGAACTATGGTAAGGCTTGCTGTGTTTACATGTGGTGTGGTAAACAAGGTAAGTACAACGGTAAGAATATAACTGCTGTGTCTGTGTCGTGTACAGTTTGTGATTTGGAATAGAACTGTTTCGTTTTGTTGGGTGTGAATTGATGTTATAAGTACAAACGTATACCCTCTTTTATATATTACACCCATACTTTATATCAAATTGTATATACTCTATATCATATATACTCTATATTATGTATCATGTACTCTTTATTAAATATTACCCCAATATGTTCATCATTGCAGACTTTAAAACTGTCTTGGGAATGCCTTTGAAATAGTTTAATAGAATTTTGTTCGAAACTATGGTATATAGGATTGTCTTCTCCTAAATTATATTGTGTTATAAAAAGTAAAAGCAATAAAGAATATAATTATTTAGTTATTTATAAAGGATGAAATGCTTTCAATGGCGTAATACTGTTTTGGGTTGATTAAAACTATTCCTGCTAAGGACTTTATGTTAACTGAACGATAATGTTTTATGGACTACTTAAAACAAGGCGTAGTGTAAACTGAGATGGAATGATTTTTATTTTATTATCATTTGGACTAACTTTGAGTTTAAGTAGTACTAACAGCACGTGCTATATGAATGCAGCCGTTTTAAATCTTACATTAATATAATTTTGTGCAGGTATTTTTATACGTTTAATCTGTTTCTATTCCGAATCATACTTTGTGTGGACTTTAGTGAAATTTTGTTGAATGCCGTAAATTGGTTTTACTTTTTATTTACATTTTTTTACATTGTAAATTTGTTTTTAACATTTGGCATTATTAATTATTTTCTTCAAAATTGGTGGCAACTATTGTTAATATTCTTTCACACGTTTTCAGTTTGATAGTTGAAGTTTAGTACTAGTATTAGTTTAATCATAATCAGTGTTCAACTAGTTTTTATGAAGCTGTTCTAAGACATATTAGTTTACATTTAACCTAAACATGCACTTTAACGTTTATATTATTATAGCTAAGTGGCTTCCTAAAAATTTGGATGGTTAATAAATGTAATATTATTAACAAGAAAGTTCGTCCGAAAGGCACTGAAGACATCATATGTGGACTACTTGTTCGTGGAACTTATTGTAATCTTTTGTAATCTGTTGTTTTCATGATTTTTGTTTTAAAAAATTCATTTTTATGTGCTTGTGTTTAGTGTTTGGAAGTCTTCCCTGTTTATGTGTAACGTCGACAGATAACCTTGCAACACAATTATTAAGCATTCCTCTTCCATTGTCTGTCTTCCTTCACGTAGCTGTCCGTTTGACTACGTCAAGATATATGATGGATATGACATGGACTCGCCAGTGATAGGAACCTTTTGCGGGCGTTACAATGCCTCCACAGTGTTGTTCTCCACGGGGGAAGCCATGTACCTGGAGTTCGTCACGGGACAGGGGAGGATAGAATTCGGCAAACCGCCCATAGAGCAAGAGGCCGACTTCAGCTTTGAGAGGAAAGGCTTCAACATTACCTACGTCTTCAGTGAGCAGTTCGTCAGCTTAGGTAAGCTTAGGGAAGCTTAGGGCCAATGATTTTAGCCTACACTGGTTTTACCTAAGCCTAGGCCGTTTAGGTAAGATTTTTGTATTACCGATGTAGTATGAGCCGAGTTTAAGTAAGTCTGGTTAGGATTGATTTAGTATAAACTAAACATCGTGTACGTCTTATGCGAGCTGTTGGTAAGTTTATGTAAGCCTGCTTAGAGAAAGGGAGTACACCTCCTCATAAAGAATATCAACGGAAATGTACAATATCCCCCTGCCTTATACATCAATGGCTATGTCATTGTATGTTAAATACTGCCTTATACATCAATGGCTATGTCATTGTATGTTAAATACTGCCTTATACATCAATGGCTATGTCATTGTATGTTAAATACTGCCTTATACATCAATGGCTATGTCATTGTATGTTAAATACTGCCTTATACATCAATGGCTATGTCATTGTATGTTAAATACTGCCTTATACATCAATGGCTATGTCATTGTATGTTAAATACTGCCTTATACTTCAATGGCTATGTCATTGTATGTTAAATACTGCCTTATACATCAATGGCTATGTCATTGTATGTTAAATACTGCCTTATACTTCAATGGCTATGTCATTGTATGTTAAATACTGCCTTATACTTCAATGGCTATGTCATTGTATGTTAAATACTGCCTTATACTTCAATGGCTATGTCATTGTATGTTAAATACTGCCTTATACATCAATGGCTATGTCATTGTATGTTAAATACTGCCTTATACATCAATGGCTCCACGGGGGAAGCCATGTACTTTAATATCTGTCCCCTATACGCTATAGTGTCCGGGGACGTTAATCTACCCTATCAATCAATCCATGGCTATGTCATTGTGTGTGCAATACTGCCTTGTACTTCAATGGCTATGTCATTGTGTGTGCAATACTGCTTTGTGCTTCAATGACTATGTCATTGTGTGTGCAATACTGCCTTGTACTTCAATGGCTATGTCATTGTGTGTGCAATATTGCCTTGTACTTCAATGGCTATGTCATTGTGTGTGCAATATTGCCTTGTACTTCAATGGCTGTGTCATTGTGTGTGCAATATTGCCTTGTACTTCAATGGCTGTGTCATTGTGTGTGCAATAGCCTTACACTATGTATCAAAGAAGCGCTTTTGAGGGATGCATTTTATTTTGAACTGTTAAACGGACGGCGAATTCAGGTATGAATTTCGCTCGTTGAGAGAATAAAGTTTTCTAATTCGGTTGGTTGAGAGCACAGTCATATGTAACAGCTGTTTCGACGTTTTTTAGCCATCACCATAAACACGCTGGATCAGCTCTTGTCCTTGACCTATGGCACGTTATGCTTTTGTGTTTGGGCGTAGCGTTCATCACCAAAGAAGCGCAGCACGTGCTGGGGACGGAGTGCGACCAGCGGATCCTCAGCCACCAGGAGTCCGAACGGAACCATATTCTCACCCGGCTACCCCAAGTATTTCCCCGAAGGCGTCATCTGCCATTATTACCTGGACGGCCTCATGGACCGCCAGAACCTCGAAAAGGTCAAAGTCACCTTTTCCGACTTTGAAATTCCTGGCAATATGCCATAGTAAGTATGGGGGAGGTGTGACATTGCTGGCAATGTGCCATAGTAAGTATGGAGGAGGTGACATTGCTGGCAATGTACCATAGTAAGTATGGGGGAGAGGTGACATTGCTGGCAATGTGCCATAGTAAGTATGGGGGAGGTGTGACATTGCTGGCAATGTGACATAGTAAGTATGGGGGAGAGGTGACATTGCTGGCAATGTGCCATAGTAAGTATGGGGGAGAGGTGACATTGCTGGCAATGTGCCATAGTAAGTATGGGGGAGGGGTGACATTGCTGGCAATGTGACATAGTAAGTATGGGGGAGAGGTGACATTGCTGGCAATGTGCCATAGTAAGTATGGGGGAGAGGTGACATTGCTGGCAATGTGCCATAGTAAGTATGGGGGAGAGGTGTGACATTGCTGGCAATGGGCCATAGTAAGTATGGGGGAGAGGTGACATTGCTGGCAATGTGCCATAGTAAGTATGGGGGAGAGGTGACATTGCTGGCAATGTGCCATAGTAAGTATGGGGGAGAGGTGACATTGCTGGCAATGTGCCATAGTAAGTATGGGGAGGGGGGGGAGAGAGTGAGGAGGCCCAAAAGTTGGTCATTTTTGGGATTCTAGAGTTTGGTTTTTCTATGGTGAGTGTCACGTCCCAACTACCTCAACAGAGGTTCGACATGTGTGCTCTTTCACACGAGAAAAAAACCCAACACCTAAATAAACTCTAAAAGACAAAACCAGAAGTAACAAGACAATTTCTGTATTTCACTCACACATTCATACTCAAAATTAACCCCCTTTATCCCACTTCCCAACCTACCAACCCTCAATCCCACTAATATAACCCCAAACTAATACATAAACATTTCGCTCAAAATAATAATGATAACTAAATCGAAATAAAAAATGTCTAACTACAAAATGTACAAAAGAATTTATAATAATTATGGCTGAAACAGCTTACTGACAACGAAGTAAATACACAGTAAGCAACTGCTTTAAATCTTTACAAATATTCAAACTTTGTTCCACTTAAATTTTAAACAGATACAAGAAGTCTCCTATATTATATAAAATGAATAAGAAAATTTATTCTTTATGCAAAATAGAATTTGTAAGAAATTAATCTAAATTATTAATTAATTAATATCTGGCGAAATAATTCCCCCAGACAAAACTATACAATCACAGGGTTACTTAATCTAGTAGGTAATATTACTCAACAACGTTTATCAATCAATTCAGATTAAACATATTTCAATGTGCTGTAATTTATAATTTATCACATGTAAAACAATTATTATTCCTCACAATTGTCTATCAATGGTTATAGTTATTTGTTGTGTATGGTGGAGTGTGCGTGTGTGTGCTTTATAATCGAAATAAGGTTCCTTGGGCGAATACCACAACCTTCGCAACCGAGGTTGACACACAGAACACCGGCGTAATAGGCCGAGGCGCACCAGCTTCACACCAGCAAGGTTTCAGCACATCATCAATGATCCGCTCTAAGGTTTTGGTTTTGGTACATCTACAACAATACATACAAAAATACGCAACCATTAATAATTATATTACAATATACTGCACAAGCATTCCGCTACCGGAATGGTTGTCTCCCTTTCAACATCCTTACTCATCCTCCCTGTCATCGCGCATATACATTCACAATCACCTCCTTTCTGTCATCTCTTCGCTACATAACAGCGAATTCTTTTATATCAATTTATAATTATTTAATTTATAATACATTTTAGAAAATTCTCTCTCTCTCTCTATTGCTAGGTATTTATGCAGCAAACAATATGAAACATAAAATAGAATTAAGAAAACATAATTAACTAACCATTCACACTGCATGCATAACCCAAACCCCCGAACGCTATGGCCAACTGAGAAATTGAGGTAAATAACTTACGGCTACCAGTGGGATCCCCGGCCTGTTGACAAAGACACACAAACGACGGGACAAACACACAGGCACAGAAGGTTAGGCAAGGTGATATACAGGCACAAGAAGTCCTAGACGGAGTCACAGGTCACCCGACGTTATACGTAGATAACTCAGATTTCACCGAGAATACACAGTAGGTATTCTAAACAGCTTAGAACAGTTCCAGTTAATCAAACACTTCCAAAGTGTTCCCAAAACAGTCCTCCTCTTCCGATAATAGGCTCTTTTTCGTTGACGGTCTGATCAGTACGACCCACAGACAAAGTCACTAACTGGCACCTTGACCCAACTCGGATCTGTTGATTCTGGCTACAAAAGCGATATCAAAACGTTTCTGCTCCTATCAAAATATACAGTGCATGGGGTTTTATACGATTAGCTAGGAATCTTCTAGAATATACTCGTTTTAATTATAATTCATTCCCTACACCGTTTGCGATTAGAGCACGCATTTCACACATAGAATATCGCATGGCAGCAATTAATCTTCTCAATAACAAAATAGCCAACTATGCTGTTTTCTAACATAGTGCGTTCCGCACGGGCGCAAATCATTCGCTACTTTTATTAATTATAAACTTAATTAATTTATTCTGATTCTCTCCCCTTGACGACCGTAACTTCTAACCTCTATGTACAGGCTGATGATTAAACTATATACATAGGCGCGCGACTGCAAACTGCGTAGCGTGACAGTGAGAGTCCTTCACTCAGTCCCCGAACTTGTGGGTTGAGATTAAGATAGGTGGGCGATGTCACAGAGATCGTCTCCACTCCACTGTACTGTAATGGTACATCTACCTGACCAAGACAATCGTCTTCAAACAGGCCTAACTGCTGTAGCGAGTCTATAACGTCTGGTGGCATGTCCGCACTTGGCATCTTTTGGTCGTTGAGGATCATGCAGGCAGGCTTTGCTGCACACTTTACACTTGGTCTGGTGCTGCAACTGAAAAACGCCAAGGTGCTCTCTAAAGGTCTTTGTGCTGTTATTGGCTAGGAGGTGTGTTGCAAGTTCATCCCATACTTACAAAGCCTTGCGAATTCGTAGCGTAAACAACATCCCAAAGAGGTTTTTGTGTAAGCCTAAGGTTTAAACAAATACTTTGGGTTGCTGCATACAAAAAACTGTTTTTGTTTTCCAGTTGTGCCATCGGCTATATAGGGCAGCAAAACAACAGCGTGCTGGGCAGGGCGGAGGTCAGTGAGAAGTTCTGCGGCACCATACGGCCTCCGGCACTGACCAGCACAGGACCCAGAATGGTTCTAGTGCTCAACACGCACGGGGCAGTCAAAGGCGGCAAGTTCGTCGCCAGATACAAGTTTATCACTGGTCAGTATGTTTCATCATCATCATCATCATCATCATCATCATCATCATCATCATCATCATCATCATCATCATCATCATCATCATCATCACCATCATGACCATCATCATCACCAGCACCATCATCATCATGACCATCATCATCATCACCATCATCATCACCATCATCATCATCATCATTATCATCATCATCGTCATAGTAATAATAAGAGGAAGACGAAGAGTGATAATAATCATCATAATAATCATAAGAGTAATTTTAATACTGGATGCTATACGCGCCTTATTTCTAAATCAGACTTAAAGCGCGGCGATCTGTAACCAGCATACAGGCTCACACGTTACTGAGTCTTTATATATATATATGCAACAAACAAATATTCATCATTCAAATCTGTGATGTTAAGGCAAGTCGTTGTAAGAAGACAGGAAGGAAACACCATTTTTATTTTTGATTGTTTTTTTAACAAGATTAATACCCCTGTTGGGGTGCCGGGGGTTTCAGTATAAATAGTATCCCCACTTTAAATTCCCACTGTCGCTGTCTTTCGCATTTGCTCTTTCTCATTCCTTATCTTTTCTATCAATCTGCTATACTATCGTCTTCTTCGCTAGACCAGTCTCCTACCTTTTTTCTTGAAAACTCTTCCGGGACAAGACTCCTTGTTTGTGTATGAGGTCTGTTGGATCAGCTTGGGAATATTGGACGCTTTCTGCCAGGTAGTCACTAGGGCTTCCTATGATGTTATTATTTAGCAATGTAGGCATTTTAGGGGAAAGTCGGCAAATCCGGAACACTTAAGCAAAAACGTCAATAACTGCCATGTCAGAAGAGAAAAACACAGGATTTTGGCATGGTTGAATTCAGAAATAATTGAACTATGATCCTGTAATAAAGATTTAGGGCAGGTCTTGATTGTAGCTTTGTCAGATGAGTTCGAAAATTCTTTGAAATTGTTCCGGATTGCACCTCTGGTAGGAAAATTTGGAACGGTGGGAGGTGAAATAAGGAACACTACCATATTGTATATTATACATGTATAATGTTGAGCATTTTGATATTTGTACCGGTGCTTGCTTGTATGCGAGCGTGAGCGGTGGGGAAAGTATGCTTTTTACTTTAACAGCAAACCAAAATTTCGTGAATAGCTTTGTAATAAATTATAATATCATATCTGTCTCTCTTACTCAAAATTAATCGCAATTCTTATGCAATTAAAAAAAAATAATGGATTGCCAATTGCTCATCAGGACAGGTTACGCTGTGGAAAAAACATCTCCCACCAGGGTTTGTTTTTACAACTCTGTCATTGTTGAAGGCTGAGACTGGTGATGGTAACATCGTAGCACGGCGTGGTTGATGCCGTGGGGGCAAAGGAGGAGGGTGTGTGGACTCCACAGATTCTGCCAGCTGTTGTGGAATGATATGCATATTCTTGGATGAACAAGCAGTTGTGTTTTATGGACGTGGTGGAATCGGAGGTGGCGTTGATAACATGTAAGTAAGCTTACGCGGTGGACGCGGTGGGATGGTTGGAGTATTTCTGTCATTAGCTGGAGGATCAAGGGCAGCTGACCAATCAGACACATCTGGCGGACAGGACACGACTGGCGGATCAGACACAGCTGGCGGCTCAACTGTCAGATCAGGGACAGTTGACTATCCATGGATACCTGGCACATCAGATCGCGATGAAGAGTTTCCAGGTTGGGGAGGATCCGAAGTCTGTAGGTAAGATGACTGGCTCAGATGCAGAATGGGAGCAGGTCGTAGCAAGATCATTAAAATCTTCATCACCAAAGATGTGTCTGTCACAAGGCCAAATCCCGCACTTGGCAAATCCAGATGCAGCATTAGCCAGGGTAGCTGCCTTTGAGAAAGCTGTGTTGGTCGTACGAGCACCACACATGATCGTTTAACCAGCATACTCCATCTTTCTTTTTCCTCCGCAACCCTGATGGCTTCGCTCAGTGTCAAACCAGTCCATTCTCGGATATTGTCATCCCACCTCTTTTTCGGTCTCCCTCTTCTTCTACCCCCTTGCACTGTGCCTTGCAGAATGGTCTTTGCAAGACCTGATGATCTGGTGACGTGGCCATACCATCGGAGTTTCCGTTTCTTCACCACTGTGAGCAGGTCATCGTGTTGTCCAATGGCTTGTGTGATGGTCTGTCGGACTTCGTCGTTGGTGATGTGTTGGGTATAGGAAATGCCCAGAAGTCTTCTGTAACACCTCAACTCCATGCTTTGTATTCTTCGTTGTAGATCTGCCGTGAGGGTCCATGCTTCGCAAGCATATAGGAAGATGGAGATTACAAGGGAGCGCAGCAGTCTTACTTTGGAATGTAGACTGATGGTCCTGTCTTTCCAAATGGGCTTCAACCTTGTCAGGGCAGCAGTTGTTTGTGCGATCCTGGAGAGGACTTCCTGTCGGGACCCAGTGTCTGATACAATGGCTCCTAAATATTTGAAGCTAAACACTGTGTTGAGGGATTGGCCTTGAACTTTGATGTCGGTATTGATGCCATTGGTGTTGTTGGTCATCATTTTGGTCATTTTGGTCTTCTCTGCACTTATTTCCATTCCATAAGCTCTGGAGGTGGTGTCAAGCCTCTGTACCAGCTGTTCAAGTTCTTGTTCCTCTCCAGCCAATCCATCAATGTCATCCGCAAAACGAAGGTTGGAGATTGCTCTTCCCCCCTATGCTGACTGTGCCTTCGTGATCTGCAAGGGCATCTGACATGATGCGCTCTAGGAAGATGTTGAAGAGTGTTGGAGAGACTAGGCATCCTTGACGCACACCGATTGTTGTTCTGAACCAGTTCCCGATGGCGCTGTTATGGAGGAGGGGGGGGGGAGCCATGCTCATCAACCAGCTTTTTCAGGATGTCAAAGAATCTCCACACGCTTTCACGGTTGAATCCTGTTGCTCTGGACAGTGACGTAGCTTCAGGCTTCGTCAATGAAAGTTGTGGGTGCCGTCTGAGGAAACGTTTCAGCCAGTCCTTTCCTGCACTTCTCTTTTCCTTGTTGAACATATGCGACAAGCCGTTCTGCTCCGCCACTTGACTTCAAACGCTAAGGATATCTTTCCGATTCGAGAATGTGTGAACAAAGCTGTTCCTCCACTCTTGTGGTAATGTTGATGGCCTGCGCAGCACTCTACTGCGTATTTGTTCCCTCCATCCAAGTGTCTGTTCAGAGTCATTACAGGTATCCCATAGGATCGTGAGGCAGCCCGGAGACCCATGTCCATATTTCTAACTGATGACAATGCGTTGCCCATAGCTTGTGTGTCCATTTATTTGCAGCGCAGAAAAAAAGAAGAAGATTTTACAAGGTGGGAAATAAGGAACAGTGCGGGTAATTTGGAACACTGTTCCACTTTAGCCTCCATTTGGTGTTCCGATTTGCCCGCACTACGAGTAGCTGAACCTTATGCCATGCAGTCTACAATAGACTTTGACCTAATTTTCACAGAACTTTTCAATTGAAGGAACATAACGTATGCTTTAAAAAAAATAACAAGTGATGTTTCGAATGAGTTGGTCCTAATTAGAAATCACAACACTTTATCGAAAGTCAATATAAGAAGACAAATGGAAAAAACGAGAAAATACTAACAGCTTTCGTCTCTTTGGAGGCACAAACATTGTTGTCACATGGTTTGTTTCAAGGGATATCACTGTTACCAACCATGGAATCAACTAAACGAAATTAGTTCCCTTTGGCCAGAAATTAGGGTGTTCCGAATTACCTGACTGTACCGAATTTACCGACTTTCCCTTATATGTATGTGTTTTGTTGATAATTTATAATGATGTTTGTATTCTATTTTGTTTTTGTAAACGGGGGTTTGATAAGTTGGGGTGAAGCCTCAGCCGTCCCCTGCGTGGGATGTCTTTATTGTAAAGTGACTGGCTGGTGGAGAGCTTTCGGTTTTACCACTAGGGTTGTTTCAGCAGATCTTTTATGCGGATCGGGGGTTGTCCGGTCCTGATTTGGCTCGGAAGAGTCCGCTGGACCTAAAGCAATAATAATGTAATGTAGTGTAACAAGATTAATTGCATCTAATTAGGTCGGAGAAAAAAACGGAGTACCCGGAGAAACCCCTCGGGGATCTGAAGAGTTTATTCTGTGCAAGAGGTGTATGAATGAATGAATGAGGGAATAAACGTCTGTATTAATGAATGAATAGCGTAGATTAGTACATGACACAGAAATTGGAGTGAATAGCGTAGATTAGTACATGACACAGAGCGTAGAAAAGTACATGACACAGAAATTGGAGTGAATAGCGTAGATTAGTACATGACACAGAAATTGGAGTGAATAGCGTAGATTAGTACATGACAGAGAAATTGGAGTGAATAGCGTAGATTAGTACATGACACAGAAATTGGAGTGAATAGCGTAGATTAGTACATGACAGAGAAATTGGAGTGAATAGCGTAGATTAGTACATGACACAGAAATTGGAGTGAATAGCGTAGATTAGTACATGAAACAGAAATTGGAGTGAATAGCGTAGATTAGTACATGACACAGAAATTGGAATGAATAGCGTAGATTAGTACATGACACAGAAATTGGAGTGAATAGCGTAGATTAGAACATGACAGAAAAATGAGTAGCTTAGATAAATACATGACGGAGGAATGAATAGCGTAGATATGACGGAGACATGACGGATCAATTCCTATGATAGTAACACTAACGTCGATGAAACATCAGTGACGATGTACAATGAAGAAGGCCGTTTGTTGTGCAGACTACGGTATACCAGGTGAGGCCTTACAGCAGGAATGAATAGTGTTACATTACATTACATTATAATTGCTTTAGGTCCAGCGGACTCTTCCGAGCCAAATCAGGACCGGACAACCCCCGATCCGCATAAAAGATCTGCTGAAACAACCCTAGTGGTAAAACTGAAGGCTCTCCGCCAGCCAGTCACTTTACAATAAAGACATCATACGCGGGAGACGCTGAGGCTGTAGTCTAATTTATCGAACCCCCGTTTACTAAAACAAAATAGAATACAAACATCATTATAAAATATCAACAAAACACATACATAGAAAATGCCTACATTGCTAAATAATAACATCATAGGAAGTCCTAGTGACCACCTGGCAGAAAGCGTCCAATATTCCCAAGCTGATCCAACAGACCTCATACACAAATAAGGAGTCTTGTCACGGAAGAGTTTTCAAGAAAAATAATATGTAGGTGACTGGTCTAGCGAAGAAGAAGATAGTATAGCAGATTGATAGAACAGAGCAGGAATGAGAAAGAACAAATGAGAAAGACAGCGACAGTGGGAATTTAAAGCACTAAATTTCCAGAAAGTGGGGATACTATTTATACTGAAACCCCCTGCACCCCAACGGGGGTAATGAATAGCGTAGATATGACGGAGACATGACGGATCAATTCCTATAATAGTAACACTAAGGTCGATGAAACATCAGTGACGATGTTTAATGAAGGAGGCCGTTTGTTGTGCAGACTACGGTATACCAGGTGAGGCCTTAGAGGAGGGTCACTGCACGTTCCTGTACGACAGCAAGGTGATGTCAGGGGGCACTTTCAACTCCCCACGCTACCCGGCCAAGTACCCGGTCAACACCGAGTGCACCTACATTCTCAAGACCAAGCCAGAGAAGGACGAAATCCTCATCATCAACTTTGAAACCCTCACCTTCCCAGAGAACCAGATAATGGACGATGAGTCAGTCTCTGTTTTGACATTTATTTATTTATTAATTTAATTGAATGAATTTCGTTGTTAAATATGGCTTTTTCCAGCTCAAGAGCTGCTCACAGCTCACAGCTCACAACTCACAGCTCACAAGACTCAACGTTGGCGCCTACTTGCTGCCTTAGGCGCATCGTCTGGCGCCATGACAACAGGACAATCCCAGGCGACAGGGGATAGGGGAAGGGGACCTAGTACTTAATGGGTGTATTTGTGTGGCAGGCACTCGCACGTCTAGGACATGAGCGTCAGGATCTTTAAAGGCCGTGAAGTGAAATGCGATGAAATCCAATGACTCGGTGTTGTATTGCCCACTGACAGCTCGAAGATGTGTTCAAGGCAGTGACCAATCAGGATACGACTCAACACGCCCACTAGTGCAGATGGCTTTCAGTATTGCTGGAGCAAGGGAGAGAAGAAACTGAATTATGCTCATTGATTTTGGTTGAATTTGTTTTGGGAAGCAGTGTTCTCCCTTTAACCAAGTGGTATTTGTGGCGCAATAAATGTTGTATTGTACTGTATTTATGCACTAGTAGGCACCAGGGATGGAAGAAAGAGTGAGTAGCGGTCAGGGCAGATACGCATGTACAAAAAGAAGCCTTAGTTTTCTTGTCTTTGTGTAAAACTGCAGCGGATGTCGGTTGGTCAATGTCTGTGGCGTGTTACAGCTGCTCGCGGTCGGATTCCATCACGATATACGAGGACATCGGGGGCAGGAGCAACTTCACGCTGACGGAGCGCTATTGCCTGAGGAGCGTTATGCCAGGGCCTTACGCCAGCAGCAACAGCGTTAAGCTGGTTTTCAAGTCCAACACGGAGCACACCGACGTGGGCTTCAAAGCGCCTTTCAAGTTCGTGCCATTCGCGGAGCTGCAGCAACGTGAGTGGTCACCCAGTTTCTCTGAGCTGTTTGTCGCTACGGCAAAAGTATTTCTATTGTACCGGTATAGTGCCGGCTTTGGTCGGTTAGGCATACCGGCTTTTTACGCTGGTACCGGCTTTTGTTGGTTCAGTAAATCCCGTGTTGATATTAAAGCGGTATTTGAGACTTGTACCAGCATTTGTTAACCGTGAAGAAGTCTGAAGATGTTACTGTGAAAAATAAAAATAACGTACTAGCATTTGTTAACCGTGAAGCATTGTGAAGACGTTACTGTCAAAAATGAAACTAATGGATGCTTATGGGCCTGTCCTCATAGGAAGGTTTGTGGGGAACCTTTTTTTTTCCAAAAGGTTCCAGAACATACGAACCTTTCAATGAAGACAGGCCATTAAGCAAACATTGTGCTGCAGGATTATTTGTGTAATAACATTCTTTATAGTTAGTCTGTTCTTTTCTCGCAGATTTATTTTTAAAATCTGCGCATTTCCTTACTTATCGCTGTTGTTATTACTCTCTGTTATGTGTTGTTATCTTGTGTTGCATTTTGGCTTTTCAGGGTGTGACCGAAACGACATCAAGGCCCAAGGGACGGGTGGGAAAATTCACAGTCCAAATTTCCCTAGAAAATACCCCGCCCTGACCGTCTGTGAGTGGATCATCACTGCCAGCAGTAGCAGAAACAAGATTCTGATGGAGATCCCAGACATCAACATGGAAGGCCGTGACGGAAGTAAGTACACCCAGGATTTAGTAATAAATAGGGGGAGCCAAAAATAATGCCATTTTCTTTAGGACGTATAATTACCAATACAGGAACATGTATCGTACATCAAAATGAAAATGGTCCTCCCTCTGTGGATCACATCCCTAATTCTCAATATAGTTACTGTTTTTCTCAATAGCAATATTCCAACTTCGAAATGGAACATGATTATATCCCTGCCTCGTAAAATTGTGTTGACTGTTCTAATCTGCTCTCTCGGTACCCAACCGGTACACACTTTTGAAAAGCCAAGTGATTGGACAATGTTGTAAGCACTTCCATGGCTCACTGCAAGGGTTTCTGCAAAACTCATCAGGAGTTATGCACCTGTCTTCTCTGGTCAGAGCTTTTGCTTTACTGGCAGGATTCACAGAAGAACGAGGTTTATCGGCTACGCTCCGTTCCCACCTTTTCATCATTCAGACGACAGACCTAACTGCATCATTGCCATAATCTGAAAAATTGTCCTCAAACATAATTATTTTGCAGTCGTCAGTGAATGTTTACAGGGGTTTCCCCCTCAGCAACAAGGAATTCAATCACTGTCTTTGTTTTTGACGCAACGCTAAGGGGGCAGACATCTTGAATTTTCCTTGCGAGTCTAAAAACCTGCAAAGTAAAATACAAAATGTTTCATAACGTTAGTGATATCCTATCCTATCGAATCCCGTAACTCGGAGGTCGTAGGGGCACCACAGATGATCGTTTAACCAGCGTACTCCATCTTTCCCTGTCCTCAGCAACCCTGATTGTTTCGCTCAGTGTCAAACCAGTCCATTCTCGAATGTTGTCCTCCCACCTCTTTTTCGATCTCCCTCTTCTTCTACCTCCTTGCACTGTGCCTGGCAGGATGGTCTTTGCAAGACCTGATGATCTGGTGACGTGGCCATACCATCGGAGTTTCCGTTTTTTCACCACTGTGAGCAGGTCATAGTGTTGTCCAATGGCTTGTGTGATGGTCTGTCGGACTTCGTCGTTGATGATGTGCTGGGTATAGGAAATGCCCAGAAGTCTTCTGTAGCACATCGTCTCCATGCTTTGTATTCTTCGTTGGAGATCTGCTGTGAGGGTCAATGTTTCGCAAGCATATAGGAAGATGGATAATGACAAGGGAGCACAGCAGTCTTACCTTGGAATGTAGACTGATGGTCCTGTCTTTCCAAATTGGCTTCAACCTCGCCAGGGCAGCAGTTGTTTGTGCGATCCTGGAGAGGACTTCCTGTTAGTGACCATTGTCTGATACAATGGCTCCTAAATATTTGAAGCAATGCACTGTGTTGAGGGATTGGCCTTAGACTTTGATGTCCGTGTTTATGCCATTGGTGTTGTTGGTCATCATTAATTTTTGGTCTTCGCTGCACTTATTTCCATTCCATAGTCTTTGGAGGTGATGTCAAGCCTCTGTACCAGCTGTTCAAGTTCTTGTTCCTCTCCAGCCAATCCATCAATGTCATCCGCAAAACGAAGGTTGGAGATTGCTCTTCCCCCTATGCTGATTGTGCCTTCGTGATCTGCATGGGCATCTGACATGATGCGCTCTAGGAAGATGTTGAAGAGTGTTGGAGAGAGTAGGCATCCCTGACGCACACCGATTGTTGTTTTGAACCAGTTTCCGATGGCGCTGTTGTGGAGGACTGCACTGGTGCACTGCCTTGTCATACAGGCTTTTGATGACTTCAATACTTTAAGGGCTGACGTTGTACACTCTCATGGTTGCCCACAGAGCTGCATGCCAGATTCAGTCAAACGCATTTTTGAAGTCTACGAACACATGATATAGATGTTGGTGCTGTAAGTATTTCTCGCAGATTATTCTGAGGTTGAAAATCTGTTCAGTGGTACTTCGCCCTGCCATGAATCCTGCTTGTTCTTCAGCTATGATTTGTTCAGCTTGGGTTTTCAACCTGTTGAGTATTATTTTCAGGAGGACCTTGCTGGCTGATGAGGCTAATGGTGCGGTAATTTTCACATTCCTGAAGGTTACTTTTTTTGGGAAGAGTGATGACAAGCGACTGGGTCCACGGTGTAGGCCACTCCCATCTCTGCCAGATCTTGTTACAGATAATGGTGAGGGCGTCAATCATCGCTTCTCCTCCTGCTTGAAACAGTTCCGCGGGTATGTTGTCCACTCCCGCTGACTTCCCCTTCTTCAGCGATTGCACTGCTGCCTCAACATCTTCTCGGAGATTTGGGAGGATTTCTTCTTCTTTTCTGTTCTCAGGACATGCTAGAAGTGATGGGTCTCCGTCTGATAAATGATATAATCATTTATAACTGCAAAAAATTTCTGGTATTTTTATTAAAACGTTATTCTGAAATACAAAAAAATTGCATTACTTTGTGACTCGCCCTCGTAAATCAGTGGATCAGTTGAGGGTTAGAAATTTTTATTTGTTGTTTTAGTTGTCAATCAGTTCATCAATGGTACTGGTAGTTGTTATTGTAGCGCTAATGTAAGTATAGTATTATACTTGTATTTTATTCATAGGTTCTATAATAGCTCTTTTGTAGTTTATGTACACTATTCATAATAGCTCTTTTGTAGTTTATGTACACTATCTATAATAGCTCTTTTGTAGTTTATGTACACTGTCTATAATAGCTCTTTTGTAGTTTATGTACACTATCTATAATAGCTCTTTTGTAGTTTATGTACACTATTCATAATAGCTCTTTTGTAGTTTATGTACACTATCTATAATAGCTCTTTTGTAGTTTATGTACACTATCTATAATAGCGCTTTTGTAGTTTATGTACACTATTCATAATAGCTCTTTTGTAGTTTATGTACACTGTCTATAATAGCGCTTTTGTAGTTTATGTACACTGTCCATAATAGCGCTTTTGTAGTTTATGTACACTGTCCATAATAGCTCTTTTGTAGTTTATGTACACTATTCATAATAGTTCTTTTGTAGTTTATGTACACTATTCATAATAGCTCTTTTGTAGTTTATGTACACTATCTATAATAGCTCTTTTGTAGTTTATGTACACTATCTATAATAGCGCTTTTGTAGTTTATGTACACTATTCATAATAGCGCTTTTGTAGTTTATGTACACTATCTATAATAGCTCTTTTGTAGTTTATGTACCCTATGCATAATAGCGCTTTTGTAGTTTATGTACCCTATGCATAATAGCGCTTTTGTAGTTTATGTACCCTATCCATAATAGCTCTTTTGTAGTTTATGTACACTGTCCATAATAGCTCTTTTGTAGTTTATGTACACTGTCCATAATAGCTCTTTTGTAGTTTATGTACACTGTCCATAATAGCTCTTTTGTAGTTTATGTACACTATAATAGCTCTTTTGCAGTTTATGTACACTATCTATAATAGCGCTTTTGTAGTTTATGTACCCTATCCATAATAGCTCTTTTGTAGTTTATGTACACTATTCATAATAGCTCTTTTGTAGTTTATGTACACTATCCATAATAGCTCTTTTGTAGTTTATGTACACTGTCTATAATAGCGCTTTTGTAGTTTATGTACACTATCTATAATAGCTCTTTTGTAGTTTATGTACACTATCTATAATAGCTCTTTTGTAGTTTATGTACACTGTCCATAATAGCTCTTTTGTAGTTTATGTACACTATTCATAATAGCTCTTTTGTAGTTTATGTACACTATCCATAATAGCGCTTTTGTAGTTTATGTACACTGTCTATAATAGCGCTTTTGTAGTTTATGTACACTGTCTATAATAGCGCTTTTGTAGTTTATGTACACTATCCATAATAGCGCTTTTGTAGTTTATGTACACTGTCCATAATAGCTCTTTTGTAGTTTATGTACACTATTCATAATAGCTCTTTTGTAGTTTATGTACACTGTCTATAATAGCGCTTTTGTAGTTTATGTACACTATCCATAATAGCGCTTTTGTAGTGTATGTACACTGTCCATAATAGCTCTTTTGTAGTTTATGTACACTATTCATAATAGA
The DNA here is from genome assembly GCA_036898135.1 of Oncomelania hupensis. Taxonomy (NCBI): domain Eukaryota; kingdom Metazoa; phylum Mollusca; class Gastropoda; order Littorinimorpha; family Pomatiopsidae; genus Oncomelania; species Oncomelania hupensis. Next base: position 761,654 of record CM072515.1, on the reverse strand, counting down.
TCTTTTGTAGTTTATGTACACTATCTATAATAGCTCTTTTGTAGTTTATGTACACTGTCTATAATAGCGCTTTTGTAGTTTATGTACACTATTCATAATAGCTCTTTTGTAGTTTATGTACACTATCCATAATAGCTCTTTTGTAGTTTATGTACACTATGTACACTATCCATAATAGCTCTTTTGTAGTTTATGTACACTGTCTATAATAGCGCTTTTGTAGTTTATGTACACTGTCCATAATAGCTCTTTTGTAGTTTATGTACACTATTCATAATAGCGCTTTTGTAGTTTATGTACACTATTCATAATAGCGCTTTTGTAGTTTATGTACACTATTCATAATAGCGCTTTTGTAGTTTATGTACACTATCTATAATAGCTCTTTTGTAGTTTATGTACACTATCCATAATAGCTCTTTTGTAGTTTATGTACACTGTCTATAATAGCGCTTTTGTAGTTTATGTACACTATTCATAATAGCGCTTTTGTAGTTTATGTACACTGTCCATAATAGCGCTTTTGTAGTTTATGTACCCTATCCATAATAGCTCTTTTGTAGTTTATGTACACTGTCTATAATAGCGCTTTTGTAGTTTATGTACACTGTCCATAATAGCGATTTTGTAGTTTATGTACACTGTCCATAATAGCGATTTTGTAGTTTATGTACACTGTCCATAATAGCGCTTTTGTAGTTTATGTACACTGTCTATAATAGCTCTTTTGTAGTTTATGTACACTATCCATAATAGCGCTTTTGTAGTTTATGTACACTATTCATAATAGCTCTTTTGTAGTTTATGTACACTGTCTATAATAGCTCTTTTGTAGTTTATGTACACTATCTATAATAGCTCTTTTGTAGTTTATGTACACTGTCTATAATAGCGCTTTTGTAGTTTATGTACACTATTCATAATAGCTCTTTTGTAGTTTATGTACACTGTCTATAATAGCGCTTTTGTAGTTTATGTACACTATTCATAATAGCGATTTTGTAGTTTATGTACACTGTCTATAATAGCTCTTTTGTAGTTTATGTACACTATCTATAATAGCTCTTTTGTAGTTTATGTACACTGTCCATAATAGTACTTTTGTAGTTTATGTACACTATTCATAATAGCTCTTTTGTAGTTTATGTACACTGTCTATAATAGCGCTTTTGTAGTTTATGTACACTATTCATAATAGCTCTTTTGTAGTTTATGTACACTGTCTATAATAGCGCTTTTGTAGTTTATGTACACTATTCATAATAGCGATTTTGTAGTTTATGTACACTGTCTATAATAGCTCTTTTGTAGTTTATGTACACTATCTATAATAGCTCTTTTGTAGTTTATGTACACTGTCCATAATAGCACTTTTGTAGTTTATGTACACTATTCATAATAGCTCTTTTGTAGTTTATGTACACTGTCTATAATAGCGCTTTTGTAGTTTATGTACACTATTCATAATAGCTCTTTTGTAGTTTATGTACACTGTCTATAATAGCGCTTTTGTAGTTTATGTACACTATTCATAATAGCGATTTTGTAGTTTATGTACACTATCTATAATAGCGCTTTTGTAGTTTATGTACACTGTCCATAATAGCGCTTTTGTAGTTTATGTACACTGTCCATAATAGCGCTTTTGTAGTTTATGTACACTATTCATAATAGCGCTTTTGTAGTTTATGTACACTATTCATAATAGCTCTTTTGTAGTTTATGTACACTATCCATAATAGCGATTTTGTAGTTTATGTACACTATCTATAATAGCGCTTTTGTAGTTTATGTACACTATTCATAATAGCTCTTTTGTAGTTTATGTACACTGTCCATAATAGCGCTTTTGTAGTTTATGTCAACGTTCTATAATAGCGCTTTTCTAGTTGAAGAGCTGCTGAAGGCACTGCCAGATACAGGATCTAGTTCAAGGCACTGCCAGATACAGGATCTAGCTCAAGGCACTGCCTGATACAGGATCTAGTTCAAGGCACTGCCAGATACAGGATCTAGTTCAAGAGCTGCTCAAGGCACTGCCAGATACAGGATCTAGTTCAAGAGCTGCTCAAGGCACTGCCAGATACAGGATCTAGTTCAAGAGCTGCTCAAGGCACTGCCAGATACAGGATCTAGTTCAAGAGCCGCTAAAGGCACTGCTCGATACAGGATCTAGCTCAGGTTGCCCGAGGCGCACACTTGCAGCCTTAGGTTTATCGCCTGACGCCCCAGACAACTGAGCACAATCTTGGCGCCCAGGAATAGGAGAGAAAGAAGCTAGAGCATGACGGGTCTATTTGTGTAGTCTTAGACCATCAGCGTCAGATCCCTGCCATTACACGCCTGCGTTCACAAACTATAGCTCCATTTATATTTCCTTTGGGAGGGAGTAATGCTGCTGTATTGTAAGGTGTGTGTGGTGTGTACATTGGTAACATGTGTGTGGTGTGTACATGGGTAACATGTGTGTGGTGTGTACATGGGTAACATGTGTGTGGTGTGTACATTGCAGACTGTCAGCACGCAGTACTGAAGGTGTACGATGACAAGTCGTCCTTTAGGCCGATGGCCACCCTCTGTGGCAAGACTGCAAACCCTTACTCCTTCCTCTCCGCCAAAGACTCACTTACACTCAGGTCACACTCAGGCTGTTGTTGTTGTTGGTGGTGGTGGTGGTAGTGGTGGGAATGTACAAGGTGATTGCGATGATGATGATTTTGTTAACGACGGGGGTGGTGGAAGTGATGTTGCTACTGGTAAAACTGATGACTGTGGCGAACGATTTTACACTACTACTACTACTACTACTACTACTACTACTACTACTACTGCTACTGCTACTGCTACTACTACTACTACTACTACTACTACTACTACTACTACTACTACTACTACTACTACTACTATAGTAGTAGTAGTACTGTCATATGAGAGACAGTAAGAGAAACTTATTTTAAATGCATTAAAACAATGTTCTCTTTTAACCTGTTTATAGGCAGTTGTCGACAAGTGTTTATTTTTAAATTAACTAATGTATTATTATTTATTAAATATATTATTATTATTATTATTATTATTATTATTATTATTATTATTAGTATTATTATTATTATTATTATTATTATTATTATTATTATTATTATTATTATTATTTTTATTCTTATTATTATTGAATAGAGTGTTTGACAGGCACACATAATTACAGACATCGCTAAATGCAAGTGTTGCTTCTCTCTGTAATGTGGCCTAAATATGTCAACAGACAGTCAATGAAAGATTGATTGATGTTTTGGTTGTTTCAGGTTTATATCATCGCCGGCCTCTTTAGGATCCAAAGGCTTTGACATATCCTGGACCGAGGTTTTTGCAGGTTGTAACAAGTGTTTTGGTCAACTGAAATAAATTGTAGTCATTTCCCTATGCGTTTTCTTTTGGTATTTTGGGGTTTTTGTTTGTTTGTTTTTTTAAGGGGAGGGGTGGGGGGGGCGGGTGTAAGGGGGATTTTTAATTTAATTTAATTTAATTTAATTTTAATCACTTTATTTATATAGCACTTTACCAACTCATGCTCAAAGCGCTGGCCGATACAGGATCTAACTCAGACCGCCCGAGACGCCCCCCACAGCCTTTGGGCAACTGAGCACAATCCTGGGCAGCCAGGGATGGGGGAGAAGGACCAAGTGCATGCTGGGTGTGTTCTTGTTACCGGCACTCACCCGTCTAGGACATGAGCGTCAGGATCTTTAAAGTCCGTTTTGATGGAATGTATGCGACACACAGACTAGACCTCGGTTTATACTCTCATCTGAAGGAGTAGGAAACGGGAGTAAAGTGTCTTTTCCAGGGACACAACACAATGGCCCGGCCAGGGCTCAAACCCGGGACCTTCAGATCCGCAAGCCGAAGCACTACCATTAGACCACCGTGCCTCCACGGTGGCCATGTTGACAGCTACTGTGAGTTCATAATACTGATATTTATAGTCGGAATGATTATCTGCTGCGTTGTAAGCTATTCTTGTTTGTGAGTCCTTCCTACAGCAAAAGCACACAACATTATGACCCCAGATGTGGAACCCCTCTTTTCCTACATCTTTGTTATGCTAAACCTTATGTTGTTGGCGCAGGGGCCTGTTCCCAGTTCACGTGTAACGTCAACAAATACTGCATCAGCAACACCTTGAAGTGTGACGGCAGTCCCAACTGCGGTGCGGGAGACAACTCGGACGAAACCGCAGAATGTATGTACGGTGAGGGCATCATTGGCATCCTCATCACTCTATCTGTCTGTCACCAGTCATCACCCTACCTGTCTGTCACCAGTCATCACCCTACCTGTCTGTCACCAGTCATCACCCTACCTGTCTGTCACCAGTTATCACCTTACCTGTCTGTTTCCAGTCATCACCTTACCTGTCTGTCACCAGTCATCACCCTACCTGTCTGTCACCAGTCATCACCCTACCTGTCTGTCACCAATCATCACCCTATCTGTCACCAGTCATCACCCTACCTGTCTGTCTCCAGTCATCACCTTACCTGTCTGTCTCCAGTTATCCCTACCTGTCTGTCACCAGTCATCACCCTACCTGTCTGTCACCAGTCATCCCTACCTGTCTGTCACCAGTCATCACCCTACCTGTCTGTCACCGGTCATCACTACTTGTCTGTCACCAGTCATCCCTACCTGTCTGTCACCAGTCATCACTACTTGTCTGTCACCAGTCATCACCCTACCTGTCTGTCACCAGTCATCCCTATCTGTCTGTCACCAGTCATCACCCTACCTGTCTGTCACCAGTCATCCCTACTTGTCTGTCACCAGTCATCACCCTACCTGTCTGTCACCAGTCATCCCTACCTGTCTGTCACCAGTCATCACCCTACCTGTCTGTCACCAGTCATCACCCTACCTGTCTGTCACCAGTCATCCCTACTTGTTTGTCACCAGTCATATCCCTTTTCATTTAAACCTAGGCCCTTTATTTTCTCAGGTTTTTTTATCTCTCTTTACTGTACCCTTGCGTGGCTTCGTTGTTCGTTGTCGTTGTCGTTGTGGTGACAAGACAGCAGTGGGGGGTGCTGAAAGACGGAATGTTTAACTGGCCCATCAGGCTAGGTAGGCTAAGCCAAAATTAGTTGTCCGCCAGAATATTTTCGACCCGTCAACAACTTTAACGTGATGTGAAGCTGACATTTGTCTGCAAATAATTAAGACAGTGCGCTATTCAGTGGAAAGAAACAATGATCGGCAGTCGAGTCCTCCGCAAGTTTGAAGTCGCCCACACAATTTGTGTAAGTCTTCTCGCATTTGGTGAACGGGCGAATGCTTTCAGCACCTCTGTTGATCTGTTTTGTTTCTGGTTTGCTTCGGTGTTGTGTTATAGTGTGTCCGTTATGTCCATAAACTGTGGTTGCTAAACTATTCCACGCTGACATTTCTGTTAAGTTTTGATAAGTAGGCCTACAATATTATGTTAGCAATAGTGTACTTCTGTGTGTAGGCCTACAATATTATGTTAGCAATAGTGTACTTCTGTGTGTAGACTTACAATATTATGTTAGCAATAGTGTACTTCTGTGTGTAGACCTACAATATTATGTTAGCATTAGTGTACTTCTGTGTGGTTTTGTAAGTAGATTTATACTGTACGTTTATTTGCATTCTTTGTGTGTGTAGAATAATCTTTGGTTGGTTGTGCTGGCTATCTTATGTTGCTAATATTCGTGCAATATTCATTTATGTTGCTTCTTAAATACAGGTTTGTGTCTGTTCATAACAAATTCTATTTTTCGCGATGTTAGATTTTAAGACTGTGATTTAAAGTTCAGTATATAGAGCGTATGTAATTACTATACAGTATGATACAGAATCTTTAGTAGGTGTATGTGTGTTTGTACACAATATACAATACATATACTTTCGGTATCGTTGTGATATGTTGTACTGTTTTTGATGCCTGGGTGTATGTGACCATGCCAATCCAAAAATTCCTGCTGGTTGATAAACGCTCTGGCGGACACAGTGCAAAAAGATAATACAGAGTCTAGGAACAGACATTTAGGCTACATTGTGATAGTAGCATAGACAACGGGACAGACATTTAGGCTACATTGTGATAGTAGCATAGACAACGGAACAGACATTTAGGCTACATTGTGATAGTAGCATAGACAACGGAACAGACATTTAGGCTACATTGTGATAGTAGCATAGTCAAGGAACAGACATTTAGGCTACATTGTGATAGTAGCATAGACAACGGAACAGACATTTAGGCTACATTGTGATAGTAGCATAGACAACGGGACAGACATGTAGGCTACATTGTGATAGTAGCATAGACAACGGAACAGACATTTAGGCTACATTGTGATAGTAGCATAGACAACGGAACAGACATTTAGGCTACATTGTGATAGTAGCATAGACAACGGAACAGACATTTAGGCTACATTGTGATAGTAGCATAGACAACGGAACAGACATTTAGGCTACATTGTGATAGTAGCATAGACAACGGAAACAGTTGAGGCAGACCTTTGGCACCACACAAGCATCCTTTTTTCCAGCAAGTTCTTGTCACTGATGTTGATGATGCTTTGGTTGTTTTATACATCAAGTTGTTAGCAAGCGATGCTTCATAATGTTGCTTTGAGCTGGTATTACATTTTCGCCATTTATCGTAATGTTAATGTTCAAGTGTTTTTATTTTTACAGGTATTATAGTTAGTTGTTTATTTTACTGGTATTATAGTGTTTACTGTCGATGGTATAATAGTGTTTACTGTCGATGGTATAATAGTGTTTACTGTCGATGGTATTATAGTGTTTACTGTCGATGGTATTATAGTGTTTACTGTCGATGGTATAATAGTGTTTACTGTCGATGGTATTATAGTGTTTACTGTCGATGGTATAATAGTGTTTACTGTCGATGGTATAATAGTGTTTACTGTCGATGGTATTATAGTGTTTACTGTCAATGGTATTATAGTGTTTACTGTCACACTAGAATTTAATTCATTGTAGTGAAAGGTATTTATATTTATTTTAATTGTGTAATGTATTTTATTTCGTTTTGTACCTTTAGTTTTCCTGGATTTGTTTTGTTTCCTGTGTTTAGGCAGCGGCCATATGAGCACATACAGTGTTGTCGCACTTGTCACGACTCTTCTGTGTTCTATTTTTCTTCGTTTTGTTGTCCTTGGCTTGTAAGCCACGGGTAAGCAGGCATGTCCGGATACAATTTTGCGCATGCGCATGGACCGCAAGTGATTTCCGAAGGGAAGAAATATGCCTTCCGCAATAGTAAGCTTACATATTAAACTAATTACCCATAATCCCTCACTCAAATTTTCTTGTCAGTGTTGAGAATGGTTTCAGTTCCAACTCATTACCTTCATTTCCTGCTACTGAGTTGTACTTCTAATCGCCATTGCCCTACCTAGATTTTGTCTATAATTTATGGAATAACGGCCTATATGAGAACAGTTCAATACGAAGTAATGGAATGATCAACGTAGCAGGTGATCTGCATGTTGCTGCCCTCGTTGTAGTCCCACATGTAATCTACTTTTTTTGCTATAGCCTAACAGATTATAGACCTTAGTGGAATGTAGACTTAAATGTGCATGATTATTGGCCAAGAGCGTGCGACATTGTTTGTGCGCCGTTATCGGCCAGTGACGTGCGAACGTGTTGTGCACGATTACTGTGCCATGTGAAATGCTGTGTTGACCGGACGTGGCGAAGTAGTGTGCGCGCAGCATGCTCGGCATGGTGTTGATGTGTTGTCCTTGTCTCATTGTTGATGCAGGTTCCCAAAAGGATTCAAAAACCGGTAAATACGGTTGGTAGTCGCCGCTGAATAAATAATCCCCCTTTGTTTTTAATTATTATTTTATTTTATTTTATTTTATTTAAAAAATAATTTATTTGAATGAGGCATTTATTTATTGATTTATTTATTTATTTACCTTTATTTGTATTGTCTTTAATAACTCCTATTCATCTGGGGTTTAATAACAACTAATAATCTGGGGTTTAACAACTCCTATTCATCTGGTGTTTAATAACTCTTATTCATCTGGTGTTTAATAACTCCTATTCATCTGGGGTTTTTATTTTGTCTTTTGACTGGTCTATTCCCTGACTGCAGCTGTTGTAAATTGTTGTGGTAAACCTTTCAAACCGTTACATGAAAAACTTAGGTATCCCTCAGGTGTGGTCTCACAATGTATATGACGCAGTATATTCTGGTAATCAGATATTTAATTAATTTTCTGATTCATATATATTTTCCATATTTTCCATGATTCCATGTATATATGTATTTATTTATTTATTATTATTATTATTATTATTATTATTATTATTATTATTATTATTATTATTATTATTATTATTATTGTTATTATTATGTTTAGTATTTTCATGAAATTGGTGTGTGAAACAGTAACTTCACGAATTTCTTGCAATTGATCATAAATTTTCAGTTCCGTGATTTCAAGACTCAACTGTACCATTTATATAACGCTTGTGAACGATAGCCAGTGTATGCTGAACGTTATATATATACTGCTGTATATATATATATATATATATATATATATATATATATATATATATATATATATATATATATATATATATATATATATATATATATATATATATATATATAAAGCATACTCCAGGGCTGTATATATCAGCCCTATATATTATATATATAATTTGCCCTGGAGTATGCTTTATACAGTAGCTAGTAGTCCCAGATTATTTGTATGTAGATCACGTTGTGCACTGTCTTTTGGTCAATGGGGTTTATTTCTCGTTGATCTAGTTGTTGGTTTTCTTTGTTTTCACGACTTATTACTACGTTTCAATTTACTATCGTCCCTTTTCTGCTTGTTGTCTTTCTTGTTACAGCCGGTTTTTACTCTTTAAACCACATTTTCCGTTTTCTTATACGTTTTGTTTTAGATGCATCCCCTGAATTCCAATTTGAAAACTTAAATAGTCAGGTGAAATAGCATAGTCATGGGGGACATTGTTACAAAGATGATTAACAATTGAATTGACCGAAAAATATTTGAAATTATGAAGAATGGGATGATGTTATTTTAAAATTTAGTGAGCAAACTGGTGTTGGGAGTTATTTACATTTACAAATATTTGGTATTATGTTGTTGAGTTTTATTTCATGTCATTTTAATTTGAAATACAATCCATTATATTATGGAAACTTTTTTTAAATTTACACTGTGCATGTCTATTTTGGATCGTCATAGACTTTTAAAGGTAAAAGTTTATCCTAAACATCACTACTTTTTTTCCATCATGTTTACCGAGATTGAACTATGGATTATGATTGTAATACACATGTCGTCTTAGTCAAACCGTATCTGACTAGCTTATTCTTTTGGTGTGTCAGATAGGAAACGTCTGGGGACAGTTTTATGAACGGGCATAAGGAGACTTACAGCTCGTAGTTATATACTGGTTCCTTGTACCCACTTATAACACTGCCCTGGAGAAGTTATAAAAGCCCATCTTATTTCCCTTGTGTAGCGTCAAGTGTGTGTAACAATGCGCTGGATGTTGCTGCAGGTGCCAAGAGCGGTGGCGTGAAGATCTTGCACATCGCCATCGGCACCAGCATCTCATCCTTCTTCTGCATCATTCTGCTCATCTGCGGCTTCTACCACCGGGGCAAATTCCGCAGCTCGGAGCGCGCGCCGCCCGACCACGACCACGTAGAGGTCCGTTACGTCTCGGCGCCCTCCGGCTGCAACACGACGGACCGGCTGCTGATGGAGGAGAGGCAGGACGGGGGCCCGCAGAACAGCAACAACACCAACAACAGCGCCACTCTGCAACGAACGCACAGCACAGACAGCCCTCGGTGTCAAAAGGTGTCGATGGTATGACCCTGGGCCCCCGTCTATGACAACGACGAAATGCTAGGATGACTGATAGGTGGTTGTCACAATGACACTGTGCTAAGCCGTGTAAGAGATTTTATTGGTGCGTTTCTATTTATGAAGATTATACTTTTGGATGACAGTACTGAGGGTGAGCGCTCAGACTGTCGGTGTGTATGTTCGACTGTACATTTAGGTGTGTATGTTAGACTGTACATTAAGGTGTGTTTTCAGACTGTATGTTTGGGTGTGAGAACATTATTAGGTTATGTAGGCGTGCTTGCGTTGAGAAAACCAGAAGGTGACATAGAATCAGAAAAGAGAGAGTAAGTTAAATATGCAGGTGAATGCCAGGCGCCTGGGTGGATGTTTGTGAAGCAGCTGTGTAGCGCGTGTTAATCTGTATGGTAGTTACATCGCTATATCATGGCGGCTGTCCCTGTCTCAACTCAAAACTACATTGTGAAGTATGACCAACACATGGTCCAAATGATCTTGTACTATGTCACCAAGTATTACACCTGGCGTTTACTTGTTCAAACTATTCATCAGTGGTCAAAATGTTCTAAACCCATGATGTGTAACTGTGCATCAAGAGGTTAAGCATACATCAGTACGACGTTGGAATGTGGTACCTTGGAGTGCACGATTTTGATTGGTGGTGTGAGAAAGTAATTGTATAGTACTATGTATTTTTAACGTACTAAATCTGAACACATACATCATCGTTGGGACTCCCATTTGTGAATCTTGTGAGCATAATGAGCTACCATTTTTGCATGGTGTCATAACTTAACGTGGGGAAACTTCGTCGTTACCTTAACATGGGGAAACTTCGTCGTTATTTTATAAACAGGGACAAACCAACTGATGTGGACTGTGCGTTGGTGGGTTTTGTGTGCATTGTTGTTGTGGTCGAAATCCGTCATTGAAAAACTATCCTTCAATAAATTGTTTTTGTTGACTTGGTGGTATTCAACGGGTCAGACCGCAGAACGTGATGACCGTCATTCTAAATGCCCATTAACCTGTTTGTGACTTGTCTACTTCACTCGTCAGTGCGTGTAGTTTGGTCACATAAAATAGTGCTATTTTGCTGTGAAATATGTTGCTTTAATAAAATCCATTGCTCTTATTGAATTCATTGCTGTTAGGAAACCCATTGCTGTTATTAAATCCTTTGCTGTTATGACATTCATTGCTGCTATGATATTCATTGCTGTTATGATTTTATAAATGACAAAACTTTGACAACTAATCTTTGCGTTGTTGGAAAGGCTTGAATTATTTTCTATCAACGGTTGGGTGGAAAAGGATTTTTTTATAGTTCGTAATTCCATTAAAGTTGGCGAGTCTTAATCTAAAAGGCAACGAGCTTTTCTGCTAAATCATCATGTTGCGTTGTTATGGTGATTAGATGACGCCATTTTTGCTGTACACAGTGATAAGGCATACGTTTTTATGACAGGTGTTTGTTAATATGCTGTATAAGAGCGATTCAATAGTTTTATTTCCATATGAAAAAAGACATCATTTAAAATCTGATTGTAGTCTCCAAATGGAAATACATTTGCACGGTGAGATCATGTTCCTCTGTGGCACAAATGGCGTTCCATGATAGCTTTTGAAGCAGTCATTAATATACAGAGCACTTGGAATGCAGCCACTGATGAAAGATGAACGACATCAGTAAATTGTTGGAAGGGGAGAATGAGGATCACCTGAATCATGAATAAAGTCCACAATCATTACCACCCCACTCACCCCTCACCCTCCCCCCCCCAAAAAAAAAAGAATAAAAATAAATAAATAAATTATAAAAATTTAATTGTATACAATTAAACTAAATTACATTGGATTACATGTACATTACATTATATTACATTGCATTGCATTGCATTACATTGCATTAAATGACATTACATTAAAAAGATGTACAATCATGGCCAGGGATAAGTAAGAACCCTCTGTGTTACTGTGTGGTGACAAAGCGTTGTCATTAAGCTTGCAAAATGACAATAAAGTGAAAATTACCGCATCATCAGCCATCCCAGCAAGGTACTCCTGAAAATAATACTCAACAGGTTGAAACCCCAAGCTGAACAAATCATTGCTGAAGCAGGATTCAGGGCAGGGCGAAGTACCACTGAACAGATTTTTAACCTCAGAATAATCTGCGAGAAATACCTACAGCACCAACGACATCTATATCATGTATTTGTAGACTTTAAGAAAGGCTTTGACAGAGTCTGGCATGCAGCTCTGTGGGCAACCATAAGAATGTATAACATCAGCCCTAAAAATTATTCAAGTCATCAACAACCTATATGACAAGGCTACCAGTGCAGTCATCCACCACAGCGCCATCGGGAACTGGTTCAGAAAAACAATCGGTGTGCGTCAAGGATGCCTACTCTCTCCAACACTCTTTAACATCTTCCTAGAGCGCATCATGTTAGATGCCCTTGCAGATCACGGAGGCACAGTCAGCATATGGGGTAGAGCAATCACCAACCTCCGTTTTGCGGATGACATTGATAGATTGGCTGGAGAGGAACAAGAATTTGAACAACTGGTACAGAGGCTTCCTTGGCCAATCCCTCAGCACAGTGCATAGATATCTAGGAGCCATTGTATTAGACAATGGATCCCGACAGGAAGTCCTCTCCGGTATCGCACAAACAACTGCTGCACTGACAAGGTTGAAGCCCATTTGGAAATACAGGACCATCAGTCTACATTACAAGGTAAGGCTGCTGCGCTCCATCGTCCTATACGTTTGCGAATCATGGACCCTCACTGCAGATCTACAACGAAGAATACAAAGCATGGAGATGAGGTGCTACAGAAGACTTCTGGGCATTTCCTAGACCCAGCACATCACCAACAACGAAGTCCGACAGACCATTACACAAGCCATTGGACAAGATGATGACATGCTAAGTGGTGACGAAGCGGAAACTCCGATGGTATGGCCACGTCACCAGAGCATCGGGCCCTGCAAAAACCATCCTGCACGGCACGGTGCAAGGAGGTAGAAGAAGAGGGAGACCGAAAAAGAGGTAGGAGGACAACATTCGAGAATGGACTGGTTTGACACTGAACGAAGCTATGAGGGTTGCTGAGAACAGAGAAAGATGGAGTACGCTGGTTAAACGATCATTTGTGGTGCCCCAACGACCCTTGAGTTACGGGATAGGATAGGATAGGAATAAATGTGGAATGAATATTTTGCTTGCCGATACCTGGACTTCAAACGTTGACGCTGACAATTTTTTTTGTTCTCCATAAAAATTTAAAAAAAGAGCTCATATGCCAGAGATTTTATGGTGATATAGAATCGGCGTACACTTCATTTTAAGAGTTGTGTTTCGATTTTATAGTGTAAAAACGGCGGTATTTGTTTAATAATAAAACTAAGGGGTTATTGTCATTGGTACAGTGATTTTACTTATTTTGTGTATGTGTAGGTTTGTTCCTCTTGAGATATATGTTATTTACCATGATACAGATCAGATTCCACTATTTTGCTCTGATGACGAAATAACAAATATAATGACGGGGGATAATTTGACTAATTTTGTTGAGATAATCATAATGACTGGTTTGTGTTGTGATCTACGCTGATCATGTCCTTTTGTTGTTTGTAAAACTGTGACATTTGGAAGCGTTGTATAGCAGGCGCCACCCCCGTTGGAGTGCCGGGGGTTTCAGTATAAATAGTATCCCCACTTTCTGGAAATTTAGTGCTTTAAATTCCCATTGTCGCTGTCTTTCTCATTTGCTCTTTCTCATTCCTGCTGTTTTCTATCAATCTGCTATACTATCGTCTTCTTCGCTAGATCAGTCTCCTACCTTTTTTCTTGAAAACTCTTCCGGGACAAGACTCCTTGTTTGTGTATGAGGTCTATTGGATCAGCTTGGGAATATTGAACACTTTCTGCCAGGTGGTCACTAGGGCTTCATATGATGTTATTATTTAGCAATGTAGGCATTTTATATGTATGTGTTTTGTTGATAATTTATAATGATGTTTGTATTCTATTTTGTTTTTGTAAACGGGGGTTCGATAAGTTGGGGTGAAGCCTCAGCCGTCCCATGCGTGGGATGTCTTTATTGTAAAGTGACTGGCTGGTGGAGAGCTTTCAGTTTTACCACTAGGGTTGTTTCAGCAGATCTTTTATGCGGATCGGGGGTTGTCCGGTCCTGATTTGGCTCGGAAGAGTCCGCTGGACCTAAAGCAATAATAATGTAATGTAATAGCAGGCGCCGCCTGTTCGTCAGGCGATGTGTTTGATATCATGCTGGTTGTACCGATATTCTACTGACTCATTTTCATGCAATTGGGAACCAAGGTGGGGAGATATAATTGTCATCAAGTGCACCACTAAACGCAAGTAAGGGCGATAGCTTTGTTTGTGTACTGGAAGATCTTATTCTTTGAATGTTTCGCTTGTTCGTTTGTTGGTCAATCTGCTTGCTGGTTCGTTGTGTTCGGTAGCCTTGAGCATTCATGTTTGTCTTTTTATCATTTCAACATCGCACTGCCAAAGAATGGATATTAACAGTTTGATTTACGCAACGCTGCCGCTAGGGACGAATACAAATCTGGATCGCTTGGTTCCACTTCGAAATTTCTGATATTCCTACCTGAAGCCATCCATTGTATCTATGATTGCTGAATGTTGTTATCTCAGAACCATGATGATGATGATGATGATGATGATGATGATGATGATGATGATGATGATGATGATGATGATGATGATGAAGGAATTGTTAGTTCTCTGTCCTTTAATGATGGTAGTTACTGTTTGTGTGTTGCGTACATTTCAGTATCCCTCGCCACTGACAATACCATGCTCTTATAATTAAAATTAACACATATTGTGTTGACGCGCTGAATGATTAATCATGAAGATCTGACTTGCATTTATGACGCAACCGTGGTCCACGGCGTCTGGCTCAATTTTCATAATACTTACAATTGATGCGGGCGAATGAGATTTGACCAATGAGAGGCTTCGTGTGCTGTGGCGTCATGATCATTTATCATCTAGGTCAATGTCATCTCCATGGCAGCAGAGCGAGACAATAAATAGCAGCACATTGAATAACATGACGTTTCAGTTCAGTCTTTAAAATAATATAGTTGAGGATCATCAATTGGAGATCATTTCTGCTAGTTTTAAAGGATTATGTAAATACGTGTGGTCCAATTCGACTGACGAGTTCTTTGCAAAGGCATCCCGATTTGTCGTTCATCTGTACAGTATCACAATAATGTCAAGGTCACTGTTTAAATCAAGTTTATGTCAAGGTCACAAATTAAATGTCAGTTGTTGATTTGTATTTTTTATTTGTTTATTTTTAAGTATACTAACCTCGGACAGTTATTGATTTGAATATTGCATATGCACGTTAGAATTAAATTGATAGGTTTATGTCTTTTCGTTACCACGTCATTTATATTTTGTGTTTTATTATGTTGATAACATATTTTGTCATACAGTAGCTGCGAGTGATTGACAATTCAAATATACAGTTGCAATTAAGCTTATTTATGTAACTTTTGTAATTTTTGTGTTTTTTTGTGCCAATGTAACTTTTATTAAAGATTTTTATTGGATGACGTATTTTATTTTAAAGCGGTTTCATGAAATGGTGTTAAGGTAAACTATAGGTCGACGAGTCAGATGTTACTATGTTGAGTGTTGCGGTGTATTTTGGCTGAAGTTTCTTTCTTTTCATGTCTGGCTGCTGGATTTTTAGGCAACTGTGAGAGTTTTTTCCTTAGCACAAGTTGTATTTATTTCAGTGCAATTACTTGATTATGATATTTTAGAAGTTGAGTTGTTAAACTTTAAGTAGTTTGGCTGTTCCATCAGTTTTCATGATTTTGTGATTTTGTTTTAAGTTTTACTGAAATAGTTCTTAGGTTTCAATTTTGGGTTACATTATGTCCCACAGTTGTTTGAACATTTTGTTTTGTGTTATTGATAAGGAAACGCGCACGTTAAGGTTATACAAACTGTTACAACACCCAGACCCATCCACCACATTCATCTCTCATCATCATCATTCATACTCCCTTTGGGGTGCCGGGGGTTTCTGTATAAATAGTATCCCCACTTTCTGGAAATTTAATGCTTTAAATTCCCACTGTCGCAGTCTTTCTGCTTTGTTCTTTCTCATTCCTACACTGTTCTATCAATCTACTATACTATCTTCTTCTTAACTAGACCAGTCACCAACCTATTTTTTCTTGGAAACTATTACAAAATTCAGTTGTATATGAGGTCTGATGGATCAGCTTGGGAATATTGGACGCTTTCTGCCAAATGGTCACTAGGGTTTTCTACGATATTATTATTTAGCAATGTAGGCATTTTATATGTATGTGTTTTGTTGATATTTTATAATGATGTTTGTATTCTATTTTGTTTTTGCAAATGGAGGTTTGTTTTTTGTAAATGGACGTTCGATAAATTAGAGTATAGCCTTAGTGTCCCCTGCGTGGGATGCCTTTATTGTAAAGTGACCGGCTGGTGGAGAGCCTTCACTAGGGTTGCTTTGCGTTGATTACAGTTATAGTCTCCAGCACATAGCATACAGGGGACAATCCATTAAGAGTTTAGTACAATATCACAATTTCGTTAAAAGCCCCCAAGAGTCCATGGTGAATTAAAAATCCTATCAGGACTACGTTAAAATGATAAAAAGCTTATACTGTATGGACGCCAATATAAAAGGATTAATAACATGTACTACAATTAGCGATGACACCACGGAGGGAAACAAATTCTTTTTAAAGATATGTTGGTCTTTCATTAAAAATACACTCAAGAGACGTTGAGACCTAAGAAACTTTATTGTAATAATTTTATATTTACCACAATTGTATTGTACCGGGGGGCGGGGAAGGGGGGGGAACAGCTAGGTCACTCGGTGTCCACCGGGGCCAGGCCCGGGGCGCATTCGAGTGCCGCGCAATCCGGCCTCAATCAAGTACACACATGAATACGTAGGGATCAGCTCTCGCGCTAAAAACGCATACACGATGCTATAATAGCTACGATAAACCGAGGGACCAGGTCTTCTTCCAAAACAACTATATTACTTTATATTCACCAGCACCAGGTCCAGGGGGAATTCAGGTTCCCGGGTATTCCAACCCAGAGAGACCGACTCATATGTGACTTAAGAGCTGAGGTCAATTCTAAAACTATATAAGACAATTTTATGTAGACGTAAAATATTTACAATGAACCGGGACCACTAGCGTTGTTTCAGCAGACCTTTTATACGGATTAGGGGCGAGTCCTCTTTCAAGTTGTGGTACTGATTTTGTGGTCCTGATTTGGCTCTTTGCAGTCCGCTGGATCCTGTAAGCAGTGAATAACTAACTAATCACGATTCATCATCATCATCCTCATCATTCATCATCATTAAGTACCAATATATGATTTTGTTATTTATTTTTGGTGCAAGCACTGTTGATTATTTGAAATGTTATGGAAAACTGCTGTTGATAACCTTTTAGAGAAAACGGTTCGCTTTTTTAATTTTATTTTTTAAGTAAATTTAAGTTCCTAACTTAACTGCTATTAAAGTGTTTCTGTTTCGCATTGTCTTTATCCCAAAGCATTTTGTGGGCAATCGTACAAAATACAGCGTTGTATTATTTATTAGTCTCAGTTTTGCCACGGTGGCTATTAGTTATTTTAATGACGTGCTGACAAATATAATGGTACTTATACCTAGGAAACAAGCCCACAATATTGTGTTGTGAGTAATAATGTTTGTAAATGATGATTGTGCTATGTTATTGCTGGTCTTTTACAGTTTAGGAACCAATATTTTACTTACAGCTTATAGACTGTTTTGCATTAGGCTTCTGATCTTTGAGGTCGACATGTTTATAATTGACGTGTGTTTACAATTGACGTGCGTTTATAATTGACGTGTATTTGGTTGATTGTTTTATATACAGTCTGATTTCTTTGTTTTTGTTTGTACAGCATAAGTCTGATTTCTTTGTTTATGTTTGTACACTATAAGTCCGATTTCTTTGTTTTTGTATGTGTAGTATAAGTCTGATATCTTTGTTTTTGTCTGTACAGTAAGTCTGACATCTTTGTTTTTGTGTACAGTATAAGTCTGATTTCTTTGTTTTTGTTTGTACAGTATAAATCTGATTTCTTTGTTTTTGTTTGTACAGTATAAATCTGATTTCTTTGTTTTTGTATGTGCAGGTTCTCTTGTGTGCATTGTTGCTGCTTTCTCTTATGAGTTTGTGAAATGAGTGTTCTTTGAAACAAGTTGAACAGTTCCAGCTCAAGAGCTGCTCAAGGCGCTGGCTGATTCAGGATCTAACTCCAGCCGCCAGAGTTAAACAACTTGCAGCCTTTGGGCGCATAGTCTGACGCCCAGACCACTGAGCGACCACATATAAGGCAGAAGGGACCTAGTACTTGTTAGCTTTAGCTGTGTAGTCGCCACTCGTCCGTCTAGGACATCAGCGTCAGGAACTTTAAAGTCCAGCGCCTTGATCTCGGCTCTTGGGCTGGAGAAGCGTTATATAAGAACAATTAAATAAATATTCATAATCATAATTATAATCATAATAATAATCATAATTATAATCATAATCATAAAAATATTTTCTTGTTCGCGTTTGTGTTAGTAGGATATATTTGCTTCTTACAATGAGTTAAAGGATGGTTTCCCTTTGTATAGGATTTTGTGCGAGGATTATGACGTGTGTATGGTATGCAATTGGGTAAGATGTCTGTGTGGTATGAATTGTAATATTGATGCTAATGCTGATGCTAATGTTAACAATACGAGCGAGTATAAACTAACATACGGCAATTGTGATTAACTTATGGAGTTGTTAACTGATTAACTGTGCATGCTATGACTTGATACCTCTGGCTTCATGACAAACCGAGTAAACTGTTTTGTACAAACCAATTATTTGTATGATGTATGGAGATTTGTTTTGTGTGTGTGTGTGTGTGTGTGTGTGTGTGTGTGTGTGTGTGTGTGTGTCGATGTAGAAAGGCCGTTATTTTTACACACTCTTTATACTTTACTTAGCTCTTTTGACGGCCCCTTTAGTTTGACGTCAAAACATTGTTCCGTAAGGTTAGGGCTGTGGTAGCCTTAGGGTTAGGTTAAGGATTATGGTTTGGGTTACGAGTTTGGGTTAGGGTTAGCTTAAAATAAAGCACAATTGTTGTTTAAAATGTCAAAACAACGTATGGCGCTTTATAAAAGTTTAATGTGTGTGTGTGTGTGTACATTGTTGATGTGTTTGTGTGTGTACATTGTTGATGTGTTTGTGTATGTGTGTACATTGTTGATGTGTTTGTGAGTGTGTGTACATTGTTGATGTGTTTGTGTGAGTGTATTCATTGCTGATGTGTTTGCTTTTAACAACACTGAAAAGCGTGGAGAATAAAATGCGGCTCTGAATTATTAATTAATTTATTAGTTCATTTATGTATTCATTTATTAAATGTATGATGCGCTTTACATTTTAACTGTTTTTGTGTTTTTACTCTTTTTTTTTACAACACATCCAGTCGGTTTTCAATTTCTGGAGCCTGTGTTTTGTCAACACCTGTCTTAAGAGCAGTAGGCCGCGCCCTTATCTGAAAGAAAGTCCGTGTGGCTTTATTTAGATTATGTAGGTCAGTTGTCAATGGCACGCGGGCTTGACGCAAGATGGCGACCAGCAGTGTGTAAATCACAATCATTTCCTGAAAGGTGTTTATCTTGTTTTCTTTCTATTTGTATTTGTGTTGTGCCAGTAGGATATATGAACGACTGAACTTGGTAAAGACATTTACCTTCAAATGGTTATCTCATGGGGCCCATAACTTTAGTGATTTGAGTTTGAAAAATTATATTTGTTTCGCTTGTGTCGTACCCTTAGCCGTTTCCTGAAAGAAGTTACACATGTTTGTTGGTTAGTGGTTTTCGCGGGGAGTTAATAATCTTTTCTGTTATGGCAGTTAGGAATTGAACGCAGTTGAACGAGATAAAGATCGGTAGTTTTATTATTGGAGCATTGTAATAAAAACAATTTGTGTAGAGGAAGTTTTTAATTGTACGCTTGTGAAGGTTGATTTGTTCGCGGGGTTAGGTTTTGTGGATGCAATGAAAACAGTGGATGTTAGACGTGGGTTTAGGCATACAATAAAACAAGTACTTATAGCCATATAGGACGTACAAGGTATTTACCCATGCGGTGAGTTAACAGGAATAGTAAATGCGGCCTTCGGAGTTTCTGACTATATCTAACAGGTAATACTTAAGTATTAGTACTAGTTGCAAGTTCCGCCTTAGGCTAAGGCAGTGACCCCAACTTGTGATCGCTGCTGTCAATGTGATATTAATTTCAGCTGAAAAAAATATATGAGTGTGTGGGTGGGATCTGCACGTTTATGTAGATTATATAATATCAAAGCAGTATAACTCTTTCTCAAATTGTAAAATGTTGAATCCTCCTCTCTCAGATAATTTCAGCTATTCCGTATTCGATGTCGTTTACAATTAGCCGATCTATGTCGTTATATAAACTTAGTTTAACCTATGACGGGCTATACAATTAGCCGATCTATGTCGTTATATAAACTTAGTTTAACCTATGACGGGCTACCCGGCAAGATTATTATACGTTTATATGAGGTGTGGTCAAACTTCCGGATCGGCATAAACTCTATCGGCGTGGCAATGATAACAGGCTGTTGGCATGAGCTTTCGGAACAAGTGTTTCCATAAGGGTCAGTACAGCCTTGTATCTGTAATACTTTTAAACAAGCTCTTTTGGTGAGACCCGGTTCCCAACATTTGGTGGAGTGATTGTTGTTCCTAAACAACAAGGTTGTTACATTCTATTACAAGGACGAACCAAATATCAAACCATAGTCTCAAGATTTGTTGGATCAGGCCAAGGAGCCTACACTAAAGAAATGAAAGCTCTCTAGTTAGGCCTGATCCGAGAGCTTTCAGAGTAGGCTCCCTTACCTATTAACACACTATCGAAGTAATTTGAGTTCAGCCATTGGAATGTTTTGCGTGCCAAGCCAATAGACGATACACTTCGTTACATTCTTCGTTTTAAATCATGATTGTTGAAAGCAGGGTATGTGTAGAAACACATTTTACATCGGTGTTTGTCAGTGTGTTTGACTAGCTAGATGCACACTTGCATGAACAATATGCGGTACTTCCTTTAAAATGTGAGCCAATGGCGCAAAACAAACCAGTATTGCGTAGACTTGCATTGTTATTTTTCAGTGTGAGCATTGAAGTCTTAACTTATTAAAAATATAATTTTATTGGGAGCTTGGGCGCTGAATGGACGCTTTTGAAGAATACATAGAGTTATGACGCCTTCTTTCTGTCGTTCTGTTCACCTTGGGGAAAACACATTTCGTCCAATTAATGTTGTACATTGGTTTACAAGACGTTTGAGAGAGAGAGAGAGAGAGAGAGAGAGAGAGAGAGAGAGAGAGAGAGACGTCTTAGTTTAGTGCCCACCACGCTGTATGCATACTGAGGAGTAGAAACACGCTCATTACATCTAACCGGACCTATCACCAAAGGACTAACTAAATTGAGCATTAAATACACGGCGATTACATATACTGCTGGCAGGTGATTCTAACACAGTAACCGAACACTCAATAACAATATCGTCTGTTTACTCTGAACAACGTGACATTTCAAGGGCAAGTCTTAACGATAGTACATAATCGCCTTTTGTACAGGGTATAGTTATCTGACTTCTCCATGTTATTTGTTTAGGCTTCATTGAATTTCTTATCTGGTTTATCTTCTTGACTTAGAAATCGAGAGCGGGCGGGTAGTTCTCTAAATCATATTTGCAGATTTTGTATTTCTGTGACCCCTCGTGATCAGTACACATAATTATTGGTCATTTGTTTCCACTTAATTGATTTTGGTTTACAAGAAGATAGATTTATTTTAAAAACATTTCTCGTTGTTAGCAACATCTCAATAAAAAATTAAAATTACAACGCATTACCGGACTACTGCTAATAACTTCGTGTCTTTGTTTGACATCATCGTGTTATGGCTTGATGTGGATGATATGAAGCAGGATGTGACTAGCAACTTATCATCGATTGCACAGCAGATATACGGGTAAGTGTTATAATCTCTCTCTCTCTCTCTCTCTCTCTCTCTCTCTCTCTCTCTCTCTCTCTCTCACACACACACACACACATTTATTTCTCTCTCTTTGACCCTCGACGAATAAATGCCGATAACATTGAGCCTGGAAGTCCACTGATATCGGACACAGTGCTAAGTAATTAACTACGACTACCTGTCTGTTTATTTAATTTTGTTTTTAACAACAGAAGATGACATCATTTATTGGCAAGTAAAAAAGCTTTACAATTAAAGGGCCCTGGTACATGAGGCAACAAGACAAGAAGCCAATAAATAATTAATCACGTAGTCTAAAAGCAATGGCTTCCACACTGCAAGCAAACTCGCATTGACACCCATGAAAAGCTGAGTTCTACCCTTTAAAACGCTAATAAGTTTGCAAAAAGAACCGTACACAAAATGACATGCACGCTCATCACCTCCCTCCTCCCCCCCATTACATATACACGCACACCATGCATTTTCCCATCAACTTCCTGCACGCCTTACACAATAACAGATTATGTGAAATGGTGTGTTTTTTTTTTTAATAATTAGCTTCAATTTTCAATGACTGTCATGGGTTGAGAGGGAAGAAGGATTTTAAACAAAATTAATCCTTTTGGCTCAAGGCGCATGATCTAACTCAAGGTGCAGGATGTAACTCAAGCCGCAGCCTGATCTAACTCAAGGTGCAGGATGTAACTCAAGGCGCATGATCTAACTCAAGGTGCAGGATGTAACTCAAGCCGCAGCCTGATCTAACTCAAGGTGCAGGATGTAACTCAAGGCGCATGATCTAACTCAAGGTGCAGGATGTAACTCAAGGCGCATGATCTAACTCAAGGTGCAGGATGTAACTCAAGCCGCAGCCTGATCTAACTCAAGGTGCAGGATGTAACTCAAGGCGCATGATCTAACTCAAGGTGCAGGATGTAACTCAAGCCGCAGCCTGATCTAACTCAAGGTGCAGGATGTAA
Organism: Oncomelania hupensis; assembly: GCA_036898135.1. Classification (NCBI taxonomy): domain Eukaryota; kingdom Metazoa; phylum Mollusca; class Gastropoda; order Littorinimorpha; family Pomatiopsidae; genus Oncomelania; species Oncomelania hupensis. The sequence goes on along the minus strand of CM072515.1, from coordinate 738,559 downwards.
CTCAAGGTGCAGGATGTAACTCAAGCCGCAGCCTGATCTAACTCAAGGCGCAGGATGTAACTCAAGGCGCATGATCTAACTCAAGGTGCAGGATGTAACTCAAGCCGCAGGATCTAACTCAAGGTGCAGGATGTAACTCAAGGTGCAGGATGTAACTCAAGGTGCAGGATGTAACTCAAGGTGCAGGATGTAACTCAAGCCGCAGGATCTAACTCAAGGCGCAGGATGTAACTCAAGGCGCATGATCTAACTCAAGGTGCAGGATGTAACTCAAGCCGCAGCCTGATCTAACTCAAGGTGCAGGATGTAACTCAAGGTGCAGGATGTAACTCAAGCCGCAGCCTGATCTAACTCAAGGTGCAGGATGTAACTCAAGGTGCAGGATGTAACTCAAGCCGCAGGATCTAACTCAAGGTGCAGGATCTAACTCAAGGTGCAGGATGTAACTCAAGGTGCAGGATGTAACTCAAGGTGCAGGATGTAACTCTAGCCGCAGCCTGATCTAACTCAAGGTGCAGGATCTAACTCAAGGTGCAGGATGTAACTCAAGGTGCAGGATGTAACTCAAGGTGCAGGATGTAACTCAAGGTGCAGGATGTAACTCAAGGTGCAGGATGTAACTCAAGGTGCAGGATGTAACTCAAGGTGCAGGATGTAACTCTAGCCGCAGCCTGATCTAACTCAAGGTGCAGGATCTAACTCAAGGTGCAGGATCTAACTCAAGGTGCAGGATCTAACTCAAGGTGCAGGATCTAACTCAAGGTGCAGGATCTAACTCAAGGTGCAGGATGTAACTCAAGGTGCAGGATGTAACTCTAGCCGCAGCCTGATCTAACTCAAGGTGCAGGATCTAACTCAAGGCGCAGGATCTAACTCAAGGCGCAGGATGTAACTCAAGGCGCATGATCTAACTCGAAACGCAGGATCTAACTCAAGGCGCAGGATGTAACTCAAGGCGCAGGATCTAACTCAAACCGCCCTAGGCGCCCACTCGCTGCCTTAGCCGCCTCCTGTCACACCTCAGACAACTGAGCACAAGTCTTGGGATGGGGAGAAGGGGCCTAGTGCTTGCTGGTTGTAGACCTAGTTGTGCAGCTGACACTCTTCCGTCTACAACGTTGAGAGAGAGAGAGAGAGAGAGAGAGAGAGAGAGAGAGAGAGAGAGAGTTAGGCCTGGTTATTTGTTATTCGCCAATCACGTCCGGTCCCTTATCTAATGTGAACAATCACAGGATTAAAATCCAACTTATAACCTACGTTTGATGCGTTAGGGTAGATATCAACTTGTTTAGTCTGCATTATTGTAGTTGCCTAAACCTGGACGTTTTAATCTCCTGCTAGTAAGTGGTTATTCATATGATTACTTTCTTAGTTTAGTTATCCTCTTTTTTGACGTCTGTGCGTTTTGTTTTACGATTTGTAAATGATTTTGGGATCCAGATTTTGGCAAGAGTTCTTGGTAGTTCAAACTACGTACATGTAGGTATGCGCGTTTAAGGTAGGCCAAACTGTTTACGATGTAACGGTAACACGGCATGAGATGTTGTTTGCATTGTTAAGGTAAACCACTAGCAGCAACTACACCACCACGACTACCACGAACAACAACAAAACGCTAACTGCGTCAACAGCATCAACTACTACATTGATGACAAGATGGTCCAAGACGTAGCGTCCAGAAGCGTGCTGACCGGCCTGCACATCCTGGGGGGACTGAGTGCAGGAGGGTCGCTGTTGGCTGTGCTGCTGCAGTGGGTCCAGGATATCGAGCAGTGTCTGCCTCCCATCTCCACTTCACCCCTGGCTGACGTAAGAGACTGACATCCTATCCTATCCTATCCTATCCTATCCCATAACTCGGAGGTCGTAGGGACACCACAGATGATCGTTTAACCAGCGTACTCCATCTTTACCTGTCCTCAGCAACCCTGATAGTTTCGTTCAGCGTCCAACCAGTCCATTCTCGAATGTTGTCCTCCCATCTCTTTTTCGGTCTCCCTCTTTTTCTACCTCCTTGCACTGTGCATTGCAGGATGGTCTTTGCAAGACCTGACGATCTGGTGACGTGGCCATACCATCGGAGTTTCCGTTTTTTCACCACCGTGTGCAGGTCATCGTGTTGTCCAATGGCTTGTGTGATGGTCTGTCGGACTTCGTCATTGGTGATGTACTGGGTATAGGAAATGCCCAGAAGTCTTCTATAGCACCTCATCTCCATGTTTTGTATTCTTCGTTGTAGATCTGCTGTGAGGGTCCTGTCTTTCCAAATTGGCTTCAACTTCGCCAGGGCCGCAGTTGTTTGTGCGATCCTGGAGAGGACTTCCTGTCGGGACCCATTGTCTGATACAATCAATGGCTCCTAAATATTTGAAGCTATGCATTGTCTTGAGGGATTGGCCTTGGACTTTGATATCCGTGTTGATGCCATTGGTGTTGTTGGTCATCATTTTGGTCTTCTGTGCACTTATTTCCATTCCATAGGCTCTGGACGTGGTGTCAAACCTCTGTACCAGCTGTTCAAGTTCTTGTTCCTCTCCAGCCAATCCATCCATGTCATCCGCAAAATGAAGGTTGGAGTGTTGGAGAGAGTAGGCATCCCTGACGCACACCGATTGTTGTTCAGAACCAGTTTCCGATGGCGCTGTTGTGGAAGACTGCACTATTAGCCTTGTCATACAGGCTTTTGATGACTTCAATAATTTTAGGGCTGATGTTGTACACTCTCATGATTGCCCACAGAACTGCATGCCAGACTCGGTCAAATGCCTTTTGGAAGTCTACGAGCACATGATATAGATGTTGTTGGTGCCGTAGGTATTTCTCGCAGATTATTCTGAGGTTGTAAATCTGTTCAGCGGTACTTCGCCCTGCCCCGAATCCTGCTTGTTCTTCAGCTATGATTTGTTCAGCTTGGGGTTTCAACCTGTTGAGTATTATTTTCAGGAGGACCTTGCTGGAATGGCTGATGAGGCTGATGGTGCGGTAATTTTCACATTCCTGAAGGTTACCTTTTTTGGGAAGAGTGATGACAAGCGACTGGGTCCATGCTGTAGGCAACTCCCCACTCTGCCAGATCTTGTTACAGATAATGGTGAGTGCGTCAATCATCGCTTCTCCTCCTGCTTGAAGCGCAGTTCCGCGGGTATGTTGTCCACTCCCGCTGACTTCCCCTTCTTTAGCGATTGCACTGCTGCCTCAACTTCTCCTCGCAGAATTGGGAGGATTTCTTCTTCTTCTCTGTTCTCTGGACATGCTAGAATTGATGGGTCTCCGTTTGGTGTGTGGTTGTAAAGATCAGAGCAGTACTCTGTCCATCTGTCCAAGACTTCTTGTACTTCTGTAAGGCATATGCCAGACTTGCTTTGGATCGTAAAGACCTTGGGCTGTTTAACAATTGTCAGCCTCTTCACAGTCTGGTAGGCCTTCTTACTGTTGTTCTTGTTCAGACTTTTCTGTATATCCTGGCTTTTATTTTCTATCCAGTTCTCCTTTGTTATGCGCATGCCTTTTCGGATGCCATTGTTGAATTTTTGGTAGGCATCAGCTCCCTGTGAGGTGTTCTTTTTCTTTTTCATCTCTCTTCGTTTATCACACAGGTCCAAAAGTTCAGATGTGATCCAAAGCTTCTTCTTTGGCCGGTGCTTTCCAAGGATCTCAGTGGCGGCATCTTTCACAACTAAGTTGAAGGTGGTGGTCATGGTGTTGACATCTACTTCACCAGCTCCCAAAAATGAGCAGTGGTGCAAATTCCCTCCAATTGTGGCCTGAAATATTTCTGCCACCTCCGGGTCTTGCAGTTTGTCCAGGTCGAACTTCAGTCTAGTGCACTTGAGACTGACATCCATCCTGGTTGAAAAGATACCCAGTGGTTAGCTCACACTGCGGCTTACGTCACCGCCCCTCCATCGTAGTACGACGGACGCCTCGGCCGTCTGCCTTACCGCAGTGTGTGATTAATCACTACAGTCTGCCTTACCGCAGTGTGTGATTAATCACTACAGTCTGCCTTACCGCAGTGTGTGATTAATTGCTACAGTCTGCCCTACCGCAGTGTGTGAATAATCGCTACAGTCTGCCTTACCGCAGTGTGCGATTGATCGCTACAGTCTGCCTTACCGCAGTGTGTGATTAATCGCTAGTCTGCCTTACCGCAGTGTGTGATTAATCACTACAGTCTGCCTTACCGCAGTGTGTGATTAATCACTACAGTCTGCCTTACCGCAGCGTGGGATTAATCACTACAGTCTGCCTTACCGCAGCGTGGGATTAATCACTACAGTCTGCCTTACCGCAGTGTGGGATTAATCACTACAGTCTGCCTTACCGCAGCGTGGGATTAATCACTACAGTCTGCCTTACCGCAGTGTGGGATTAATCACTACAGTCTGCCTTACCGCAGTGTGTGATTAATCAGTACGGTCTGGCTTTACCGCAGTGTGCGATTAATCACTACAGTCTGCCTTACCGCAGTGTGGGATTAATCACTACAGTCTCTTCATCGTGTTTACATTTCTCAGAAGCATCTTCTTGCAGTGATTCCTGCAACAAGTTTGCCAGCTTACATTAAGTGCTCATTTATTAATGTTAACATGATTCCTTCTTGCTTTTATAGTGCGCTGTGCATCTAACTGTTGCGCGATGAATGGTTGATGATAGAGTTGACGTTTTGGATGATTTTCAGCGAAAATTGCAAATATGTGTGGGTGTCTGTGTCTGGGAATACGTGTGAATGGCCTGCCATCTTGTTATGTTTCAGACTGTGATGAGCCGGCTGTGTGACATACTGACCTACGGGAACGGCGTGGTCTGTCTCCTCAGTTTCTTCATGGCCATCACCATCAACTGCTGCTGGAGGCACTGGTTGTAAGCATCATCATCGTCGTCGTCGACGTCGTCATCAATATCATCATCCTCATCATCGCCATCATCGTCGCTATTATAATCATGTTCATCGTCGTCGTCGTTGTTGTCGTCATTAATGATAATAGACGACAGGGTGTGATGGTGCACAACATTTTTACATTTATTTGTCTGTTGCTCTGCGCAAAAATAGTACAGTCTGAGATCTATCGTGTGATATTTTAAATGATACATAATTTATTATACATAATTTAGATTAATTAGGCCTACTAATAGTGTGTCATGTTACAACAACAAAATCTTCCCGCTTTGGCCAGCGGTGAACAGGTATGTCGCTCTTTGTGGAACCAGGAGAAAAAATTACAAGTTGGTTGAATGGACGGAAACATGGCTACTTAAATTAAATAGTGAAAAATGTAAGGTGTTGCATTTGGGCAAAATAATCCTCAGCATGAGGTGTAAGAATGAGACGACTGCTGCTGAGAGGGATCTTGGAGTGATTGTGGATACAGAACTCAGTTTGGAGAATCAAATTGAGAGTACTGTTAAGAAATCCCACAAAATTTCAGCCTTGCCTATAAGAATCATAAGTAATAAATCCAAGGACATCACGGCCCCCCTCTTTAAGGCTCTTATACGTCCCATCTTGTAGTACCCTGACCATGTCTGGTGTCCATGCTTAAGGAAGCTTGTTGACTCGATCGAGGGTGTCCAGCGCAGATTCACCCGGAAGATATGTGGAATGTCAGGGCTGTCCTACGACTGAAGTCAGTGATGTTGCCAAGTTTACAGTATAGGAGAGTGCTGGCTGATTTAATCCAAATGTTTAAAATTGTGCACAATTTTTATGATCCTTTAACAATTTCTTCTCTTTTAAAATTTAATGATGTTGGTATAAGACCAGGACACAAATTTAAACTTACTAAAACTGTTAATAATACTCGCAGATTTAAGCAGTATTTTACTAATAGAGTTTTAACCCTTTGGAATACCCTGACTGCCGAGGCTGTGGATGCTAAATCACTCAATAATAATATGTTCAAGAACTGTATAGACAAGTTATTTAAGGATAGCATCTACTCCACCAATTTGGAGTCTAAAAGGTTCTAAATTGGTAGGTACTGAGGCCAGGGGTCTGGATCTTGGGACCCTCATCAAGATATGAGGGCGGTTAGTCTATATGCCAAATTATGCTATGCTACAAGAAGTGAGGCACCGCTGTTATTAAGCTGGCTCTGTGGAAAGGGGTCCCTTAACTCTATCACGGACGACCAAGCTACGAGAAAACATTTATTTTGTATTCCGTCTCTATAGTATGTGTTAAATTGGTATTGCTTTGTTGGTTCATTACTTCATTGAATGAATAATACATTTGGTTGTTGTTTGGTGTTTGTGCGCAGCTGGTTCTACATGCATCAGGTCTTTACGCTGTTAATGCTGTTGGTAACTGCGTGCTGTGCCACAGGCCTGACCATGGACTTCATCCTATGGTGTGACTCAATCATGCACTCACAGCCGGACTACAGATATCGCACGTAAGTCATGCTAGCGATTTGACTCTGTTCAACGTGGAGTTGTTAGATTGGATTGTGTTTTTGTATGTCCATGTGTGGCCTAATATCACGTGTACGTGAAGGGTCGTTGAAATAAAATACTGAACTGAATTATCCTATCCTATCCTATCCTATCCCGTAACTTGGAGGTCGTAGGGGCACCACAGATGATCGTTTAACCAGCGTACTCCATCTTTCTCTGTCTTCAGCAACCCTCATGGCCTCACCCAGTGTCAAACCAGTCCATTTTCCAAAGTTGTCCTCCCACCTCTTTTTCGGTCTCCCTCTTCCTCTGTCTCCTTGCACTTTGCCTTGCAGGATGGTCTTTGCAAGGCCTGATGATCTGATGACGTGGCCATACCATCGGAGTTTTCGTTTCTTCACCACTTTTAGCAGGTCATCGTGTTGTCCAATGGCTTGTATGATGGTCTGTCGGACTTTGTCGTTGGTGATGTGTTGGGTATAGGAAATGCCCAGAAGTCTTCTGTAGCACCTCATCTCCATACTTTTTATTCTTCGTTGTAGATCTGCTGTGAGGGTCCATGTTTCGCAAGCGTATAGGAAGATGGAGATGACAAGGGAGCGCAGTAGTTTTACCTTGGAGTGTAGACTGATGGTCCTGTCTTTCCTAATGGGCTTCAACCTCGCCAGGGCAGTAGTTGTTTGTGCGATCCTGGAGAGGACTTCCTGTCGGGACCCATTGTGTGATACAATGACTGCTAAACTGAATTATATTGAATGGAATTGATATCACTCTACCTAACGGGCTCAGTGAGATGCTCAAGCTGATTTTATAAATCAAAGAAGCAATAAATAACTTGCTCAAGTCGGGATACAATTCACGACGCCCAATACACATGTTTGTAAATAAGGCTTGTGCTGTGAACATTGAGCAAGCCCTAGATGATGATGATGATGATGATCATGATGATGATCATGATCATGATTATGATGATATATGACAATGAATTAAACTGTTTTGTTTTAGGTGCGAGTCAGTAGCCAATATGAACGTCACTACGGCAGAATACTTCCGAAAGATGCAGATTCAACAGGTAATGACTGTCAGTGACTGATTGATATATTTAAGTACTTGAGTGGCTGCTAGCTGAAGGGTTTCCTAGTTTATAATCTATATGAAGGAGGGGGCGAGGGGTGTGAAGTCAATAGCGGGATTGATATAACAAATCCAGTCCAATATCCGCTTGTATGGTGCATAACTCTGTCGCATAGACATGCTCGGGGCGCATGTAAAGCAGGTATAGGTCTCACACCATTTGTGACAGCCCATAACAGCTTCCTGTCTGTCAGGACCAACAACAGCTTACTGTGTGTCAGGGCCAACAACAGCTTACTGTGTGTCAGGACCAACAACAGCTTCCTGTCTGTCAGGACCAACAACAGCTTACTGTGTGTCAGGACCAACAACAGCTTCCTGTGTCGGGGCCAACAACAGCTTCCTGTGTGTCAGGGCCAACAACAGCTTCCTGTGTCAGGGCCAGGATAGAAGCTTTTACAAATCCTCAGACCTACTCCGGATGAGAGTATAAACTGAGGCCTTGTCAGTGCACGCAAGCATTCCATCGCACGGTCTTTTAAAGATCCTGACTCTCATGTCCCAGGCGGGTGATGCCCAATACATAAATACACCCCGCAAGTGCCAGATCCCTTGTGCCTCTATCCCGGTGGCTGTGGATTGTACTGGGGTGTGTGGGGTGTGTGGGGCGCCTACAGCAGCAGGTGGGCGCATCTGGCGGCTTGAATACTTCCATTATAGGCCAGCGCCTTGAGCAGGTCTTCAGTTGGAACAGCGCTATATAAGCTTATCAACGATAAAATAACTTTTTTGGGTCTTTTTTTTTGTAGCTGTTTTAAATGATGTGGGAATTATTTCTTCGTCCAGTCCTGGGCTTACAATAATGTTGTGATGATGATTCTTTAGGGCTGTGGGCTTACAATAATGTTGTGATGATGATTCTTTAGGGCTGTGGGCTTACAATAATGTTGTGATGATGATTCTTTAGGGCCATGGGCTTACAATAATGTTGTGATGATGATTCTTTAGGGCCATGGGCTTACAATAATGTGATGATGATGATTCTTTAGGGCTGTGGGCTTACAATAATGTTGTGATGACGATTCTTTAGGGCTGTGGGCTTACAATAATGTTGTGATGATGATGCTTTAGGGCTGTGGGCTTACAATAATGTTGTGATGATGATTCTTTAGGGCTGTGGGCTTAGAATACTGTTGTGATGGTGATTCTGTAGGGCTGTGGGCTTACAATAATGTGATGATGATTCTTTAGGGCCATGGGCTTACAATAATGTGATGATGATTCTTTAGGGCCATGGGCTTACAATAATGTTGTGATGATGATTCTTTAGGGCTGTGGGCTTACAATAATGTTTTGATGATGATTCTTTAGGGCTGTGGGCTTACAATAATGTTTTGATGATGATTCTTTAGGGCTGTGGGCTTACAATAATGTTTTGATGATGATTCTTTAGGGCTGTGGGCTTACAATAATGTTGTGATGATGATTCTTTAGGGCTGTGGGCTTACAATAATGTTGTGATGGTGATTGTTTAGGGCTGTGGGCTTACAATAATGTTGTGATGTGATTGTTTAGGGTTGTGGGCGGCAGGGATAGCTCAGTAGTCAGAGCGCACGACTTGTGTGAGTGCGTCTTGGGCGAAGTGGGTTCGAATCCTGACTTCAGCAAACTATTGTGTGATTGCTGGATATTACGGGCCAGCGCCTTGAGAAGCTCTCTGAGCTTGTAACTGCGCTATATAAAAGAAATCTCTTTGTGGGCTTACAATAATGTTGTGATGGTGAATGTTCAGGGCTGTGGGCTTACAATAATGTTGTGATGGTGAATGTTCAGGATTGTGGGCTTACAATAATGTTGTGATGGTGAATGTTCAGGGTTGTGAATGGGCTTACAATAGTGTTGTGATGGTGAATGGGCTGTGGGCTTACAATAATGTTGTGATGGTGAATGTTCAGGGCTGTGGGCTTACAATAATGTTGTGATGGTGAATGTTGAGGGTTGTGAGTGGGCTTACAATAATGTTGTGATGGTGAATGTTGAGGGTTGTGAGTGGGCTTACAATAGTGTTGTGATGGTGAATGTTTAGGGTTGTGAGTGGGCTTACAATAGTGTTGTGATGGTGAATGTTGAGGGTTGTGAGTGGGCTTACAATAGTGTTGTGATGGTGAATGTTCAGGGCTGTGGGTTTACAATAATGTTGTGATGGTGATTGTTCAGGGTTGTGAGTGGGCGGCAGTGCCTGTGCTGTTGACGGCAGTGATCATCTACACAGGCGTAATGCGTATGGCCGACTATACACCCATTCCGCCCTCCCATCACCGCCACTCTCACCCCAGCAGGCCCGTGGCACAATACTCCGCCTACCATGACTATACAGGTATGATGGTGATGACGACGATGATGATGATGATGATGATGATGACGATGATGATGATGATGATGATGATGATGATGATGATGATGATGATGATGATGATGATGATGATGATGATGATGATGATGATGCATCATCGTCAGCAGCAGCATCATAGAATGCTTTTGTAGGGCGCAACTATTTTTCAATGGACTCCGGGCTCAATGTCCAAAATGTGTTCAATTCAGTGTTTAAAAATCCCGTCTTGTCACAAAAGTTTGATTTAACAACAAACCTTAAAAATAAAATGAATACTTTAACAAATGTTTTGTTTGTATACAATAATTAGTAGAAGCTGGACAGTGGGGGTGTCTTATCACTCAGGTTAATTCAGTAGACCTATTATTTGTTCTTTCTTTTTAGAAACGGCGCCGTTGGTTTTCAACTCGGATTCGGCTGTTACTGACTGTGCCGGCGAACACTATACAGCTACAGGCGAAGGTCGATCCAGCCACTTCATTGGTGACACTCACCACCGTGGAAGACTTACTAGCAGACCTGCATCTTACACACAATATGACAACAGAATGACGTCAGGCATCGCCAGTACAGCCACCCTCTGCCAATCCGCTACACGTCAGTACCACGCCCACAGTCGGCAGTACCGTTTTACACGTCGGCAATTCATCCCACGTGGACGGTACTGAACCATAAACCATCGTGCTTGGCATACAGAATACCCCGCGGTTACCACAGGGTACGGCGACCGAGGGTTATGCTTGAGCTAGTCCCCACACAAACGACACATTTTCCTCCCCTCTACTCTAGTAATATGGTACCTGACGATTGTGCTATGGCAATTCCTAACAGCTGAGACCCCATACGCATCCCACCTCCCTCCCACTTTACGTCTAAAGTAAGTCCTTACAAGTATTAACGATAGTTTTCACCACACAATCCAAACAACAGCCGGCCCCTACCCTAACCCTACAACCACCAGATCTCTTCTCCCGTACCTCGTAGCCTCATCTAGGTCTCTAAACTGCTTACAACGATGGTCAGGCCTCAGTAGCACACCTCTGTGCATGCTCTCTACCCATAAACAATAGTGTTTCTGTACCAATATTGTCCATCATGTGTCCTACCAGAAAAAAAATTAAAATCTCTACTACCCTAATGTTTATAATAATGGGGTTGCAATATCTAGTTTCCTCAGCGCTTACTCTTTTACTCTCGTTAACTACAATTCTTAGCTTAGCTTAGCTTCTGGATTTTTTTCTCCCACTGATTTCTGCTCGTTGCCCTGACAGTAAAATGTCGACAGTCCCTTTTATTACTAGCATCCAGTATTTATTATTATTATTATTATTATTATTATTATTATTATTATTATTATTATTATTATTATTATTATTATTATTATTGACGAATGCTGAAGAACTTGTTCAAAAGTCGTTCCCACCAGACCTTTAATCCCATCTCTTGCTCCACCATCCACCCCTCAATCCACTCCCCCCCCCCCCCCCTACCTTTGAATCACACACCATACTTTCAGCTGTTCACTACGTCAATTTTCTGTGGCATACTCCATTGACAACCAAGGATTGATTACATTATGGATCATAGCAATTAGTCGCCTTTTCTTCCCCTACACATCCAAACCCAACGGTTATACGGCATTTGTCTTTTACAAACCAACCAAACAAATATAACTGCGTTTCCTACTTCACTCTACTGTTTATCATTGTGTGCCTGTAGAAATTATATGTTGTAGACATTGCGCTATACACATCATCATCATCATTTTTCATCATCATCATCATTTTTCATCATCATCATCGTCATCATCATCATTGTCATCATCAGCACCACCGTCATCATCATCATCATCATCGTCGTCTTCGTCATCGTCATAATTATGGAAATCAACTGCTGGAACAGTCTTTGCGTCAAGGGAGACAAAACAGTACTAGAAATATTGTATTTGCTTGTGGTAAACTACTAGTCATATTTTTCATGTGTAAGCTCTTTGTTCTCAGCAGACAGTTCAATTTCTGCAGTGGCATTAACAGTACCAGTGGTAAACTGCCACCACCACCACCACCACCATCATCATCATCATCATCATCATCATCATCATCATCATCATCATCATCATCATCATCATCATCATCATCAAAACATTATTATCAGTGTCTTTTACAGTATTTGTAGATGACAGCAGTAAAGCGTACATTATTGTGCATAATGATTTATGCTTGGTAAGAATTTAAAGAATTGATTGCGACTTGTACCAGTTTTATGTGACGAGTTAGTACACTATTGTATATTTACGTAATTCTGTATAATTGGAGTCCGCATTACTTTGTAAGTATCAAGCTTATGTGGATATGTGGGATTTCCTTTTTTGTTTGCGTGTATTTATTGTAAATGACAGTGTTAACATAATTATGGTCGTGCTTGTAATGTAATTGTTGCACAACTGGAACTGGTAAGTATGTACGTCAGTTGTTTTAGTTGTTGAATGGTTCCCTTTGGTTTGTTTTGTTACCCTATTGCATGAGTTTGTTTAATTGTAAAACAATTGTTTTGTAAACTCGGGGTGAATATGTTCCGTTGATTGTGTTTTGTGATAAGACTAAGTTGTACAAACCCAAACATTATTCACGTTGATTTTAGTGTAACATGGCACAAACCCAAACATTATTCACGTTGATTTAGTGTAACATGGCACAAACCCAAACATTATTCACGTTGATTTAGTGTAACATGGCACAAACCCAAACATTATTCACGTTGATTTTAGTGTAACATGGCACAAACCCAAACATTATTCACGTTGATTTTAGTGTAACATGGCACAAACCCAAACATTATTCACGTTGATTTTAGTGTAACATGGCACGAACCCAAACATTATTCACGTTGATTTTAGTGTAACATGGCACAAACCCAAACATTATTCACGTTGATTTTAGTGTAACATGGCACGAACCCAAACATTATTCACGTTGATTTTAGTGTAACATGGCATAAACCCAAGCATTATTCACGTTGATTTTAGTGTAACATGGCACAAACCCAAACATTATTCACGTTGATTTTAGTGTAACATGGTACAAACCCAAACATTATTCACGTTGATTTTAGTGTAACATGGCATAAACCCAAGCATTATTCACGTTGATTTTAGTGTAACATGGCACAAACCCAAACATTATTCACGTTGATTTTAGTGTAACATGGTACAAACCCAAACATTATTCACGTTGATTTTAGTGTAACATGCCACGAACTCAAGTATTATTCACATTGATTTTAGTGTAACATGGCACAAACCCAAACATTATTCATTTTAATGTTACTGTACTTGGTTCTTTGCATCATGTTAAAATGCTTTATTTTGTTATTTACCGTTGGTTTTGTTAAGCCTTCCCTTTGCATTGCTTTCTTAAGAATACAATTATGTGGTATTGCATAATGAGAGAGAGAGTGTGTGTTTATGTGTGTGTGTGTGTGTGTGTGTGTGTGTGTGAGAGAGAGAGACTATAGGTTTATGTGGGTGAGAGAGAGAGAGAGAGAGAGAGAGAGAGAGAGAGAGAGAAGATAGAAGAGAAGATAAGATAAGGTAAGATAGGATATGATGAGATAAGATAATTCTTTATTTAACGAATGTAGAAGAATGAGAGAAAAAAGGAATAGGATGGTAAACGACCTTCTGTAGTGCCCCAACAACCTTAGAGTTACGGGATAGGATAGGATAGAAACGAAACGAAACAATACACATTGCATAAAATCATCAGTAGCAAATTGAACATAAGCGAGTTTGTAGAATGAAAAATCTTTTTTTTTTTAAAACATGTACAATAAAAGCAACGGTTATTTTGTCTTCATAAGGTGGGAAGCATATATTTGCTCTTGAGAGAGAGAGAGAGAGAGAGAGAGAGAGAGAGAGGGGGGGGAGGAGACAGAGGGAGACTGTGAGTGTGCCAATAATTCTGTAACACTATTTGCTTCTGTACTGTACATGGTATTTAATGAAATTGTCCTACTGCAGATAAACTATGGCTTTACAAATATATTATACAAATAAAGAAAATTTCTTACTTAATCGTGTATAAATGATCATTTTGGGTAGCCAGGCCTACTCTCTCTCTCTCTCTCTCTCTCTCTCTCTCTCTCTCTCTCTCTGTCTCTCTGTCTCTCTCTGTCTCTCTCTCTGTCTCTCTCTCTAAGTCTTTCTCTCTCTCTCTCTCTCTGTCTCTCTCTCTAAGTCTTTCTCTCTCTCTCTCTCTCTCTCTCTCTCTCTCTCTCTCTCTCTCTCTCTCTCTCTCTCTCTGTCTCTCTCTCTCTCTCTGTCTCTCTCTCTCTGTCTCTCTCTCTGTCTCTCTCTCTCTCTCTCTCTCTCTCTCTCTCTCTCTCTCTCTCTCTCTCTCTGTTATTTTTTTTCCTCTTCGATCTTTATTCTCTGTGTATGGATACGTTCTAGATTTCTAAAAATTCATCTTCTGCTACTACTACTATGTAGGCCTACTACTACGTACTACTACTTCTTCTTCTTCTTCTTTTTCTTCTTCGTCTTCTTCCTCCTCCCCCTCCTCTGCTTCCAGTCTCTCTAGGCATAGTTCAGTTCAGTTCAGTTAATAAATTTATAGTCCCCGACACAATAGCATATAGGAGACCATAGCTGCATTGTAGTTTCATTTGTAGCAGACGATTATTCTCAAATGGTCTGAGTTTTCTTGATAACTAGTACAGACAGCCACGTGAGAATTCGATCCGTTTGTTGAAATGGGTTACTTCCGGCGCACGGGCTAATTGTGTTTTTAAGTTTAGTTGAGGTTATCGTAGTTCTTTCACTGAATAAGGAAATGCAGAGGAGTTGGCCTGTCGTAAGGTAAGCAATTCGTTTTTTAGTTGCCTATTCGTTTTAGTTTTCTTTTTCATTTTACTTAGCTGGCGCTGCTAGAATCGGTCTCTCACGGAGAGTTTAGGCCTACTTCTCAGTACTTGAACTTCTAACACAGTTGTTCACTGTGACTTGTGAGTGTGAGTGTGACTTGTTGTTGTTTTTGTTTGTAGATTATAGTCACACGACACTTTCGCATATAGGTGACTACTGGACCGATTTATACTGACACCAGCGGGCCAGTTGTTGGTAAAGGGGAAAATAATATGATCACACGTTGACCAATCCGGGATTCGAACCAGCGACCTTTCGGTTACTAGCAAGACGCTCTTACCAACTGAGCTACCCGGCCCCACGAGTGTGACTTGCGGCGACGTATGACTAAATTGAAGGGGGGAGACCCCGTCTAAATCAGGCTTAAACATTACTTTACAGTTTCTGTTAGTTTTAGGCTACAATGTGTGAATGACACAACGATTTATTTAGTGATGAATTATTTATTTAGTTTCTCATTCTTGTGTACAAAGACGAGCAACTAAAATGGTTCCAGGACTGAAAGATATTTCTTACAGAGACAGACTGGAATCATTATGTCTGCCAAGCCTAAAAGCCAGAAGAGTGAGAGGAGACCTAATACAAGCTTATAAAATTTTTAATAACATTGATGAATTAGATACTAACAAATTTTTTGAACTAAACAAATTTGATATAACAAGAAACTCTGTTAACAAATTAGCCTATATTAAGCATAGCCGTACTAATTTTCGAAAACATACTTTTACTATTAGTAATCGAGTTGCACCTCTATGGAACAAACTTCCACAAAATATTAAACAGGCAAAAACTTTAAACAGTTTCAAAAATCTTATTGATGAACAAGAAATTTTAAAATATAATAAAAAATGATTTTGATAGTTGAGCGTCTTAAGCCGGCTTATATCAGACCTGAAATATATATGTGCTAAAGATGGGACATTAAATAAGCCGTGAGGCTTAATGATCACCATGATCTAGTCCCTACACTACTACTACTTCTACTACTATTTAATTTAGCGATGAACTTTCAAAGTGTTGTAAAGTTTTGCCAATTAGCCAAGCATCAGAATTTGAAGTTGTCTTTCTTTTTTTTTTCTTTTTTACTCACTTTGAGGCAGTTGTGGACACTTGTTTGAGCTGGTAAGGTGAAGTGGCCTTTGGTAACACTACATTGATTTTTTTATGTCTGCAGTCCTACACAGAAATTGTGTCCATTATTCTGTACCATGCATGAAACAGAATGTGGACATAGATAAAAGCCTTGTAATTTATGCAAGTTTATGTGTAATTTGTATTTAATATATAAAAAATATAACCGATACATTGGAACATTTACCAAACTTTGATATTACTAAACTAAGTATTAGTATTATTAATATTAATATTATGTTTGTTTCAGAAAACAGCAAGAATGATTCGACATGTACCCTCTGAGCTTAAATGCATTAGCCAATGAATCACTTGTGACTGCTCAACTCAAAAAGAAGAGCTGACCTGACCAACATGGAAACCTGCGTTGTCTGTTCCAAAGAGTCGCCAGCTTGCTACACTGAACATGCAATAGCTGGAAACGTTGCACTTTGCTCGTTAGCATGTAAATCATACTTGCAGTATATTCTCACCTTCACTCAAGGCTTCCTGTTATGTACCATTTTCTTCAAACTATCCCATACAAATTTTGATACTGATGGTGAGGATAATTATTCTTCAGGTCTTCCAAACTCAGCTGCTGAATGTTTTCTGGATAGGAAATCAAGCATTATTGGAGGCAAGAGAAACCAGACAGCTGTGGTGTCAAGTTCTAGTACTGGTGCAGACATCACGCACACACCTACTGATGTTGACAGTGCCACAGGCACTGTAGAAGTGCATGCTAATATGGCAGATAATGATAGCAATGACATAGACATGAACAAACGATATGACTTATCTCTGCCTGTGGTTATGAAAAGAACAAGAAGAATAACAAGATCTACAAAGACAGGACAGGAATGCGATTCTAATGAAATAAACGTTGGAGATGTTATAAGTAAACGAAAATCGGGACTAGAAGTTGTGAACTTAGACACTAGCGTGAAAAGGAGAACAAGGAATTGTAGAAATCAGACAGTAGATGTAGTTAGAAAATCTATGCAGCCTAGCCCAAGTAGAAAATCTGACAGGAATATCAGAAAGGTACAGGGCATTGATACAAAGCAGCAGCTGCCTTTTGATTTTCAACCCACAAAACGGAAACTGAGAATTTGTAAACCAGAGGTTTGCATTGCGGTCAATAGTAAAGAAGGAGTAGACAACCTAAGGGCTAATGCCAATTTTACATGCAGATTTTGTTCTAAGTCGTTTCAGAAAATCTCTGCGCTTGAATGTCACCATGAGTTTTTTCACTCCAAAGAGAATTTTGCTGACTGCAAGTTGTGTGGCGTAGGATACAAAACAAGCAAGGAACTGTCACGCCATGCCAAGAACCACCACAAACAAGAGATGTTTTGCTGCGATCAGTGTCTGAAGCAGTGCAGCAGTCGACCAGCACTACACCAGCACAAGAGATTCTCACACTGCACAAACAAGCCTGTAGACTGTCCACAGTGTGGCAAGACCCTGCCCAGTGAGGTCCATCTTCACAGTCATCTGTCTCGTAGCCACGGTGCTGCAAAATTTTGCCACATTTGCGGGGCTCAGCTCAAAACGTCGACAGGCTTGAAACTTCATCTTCTGGCGCACAAAGGCGTCAAATCGCATTTTTGTGAAGTGTGCGGTTTGGGGTTCGTGCGTCGAACATCGCTGAATCGACACGTGCAGGTCCATGGAGATGTGGACTTCCCCTGTGACAGTTGTTCTGCTTCTTACAAGAACTGTGATGCCCTCCGCAATCACTTGCTTCAGGTAATATCATTCACATGCTTCAGGTAATACTTAAAACTGTGCAGCAATAATGGAGGTACTAGTTGGTGGCAGGTTTCACAGTATTCAGTTCAGCCATTTACTATTTGCCCATAAGATCATGCAAAAATAAACTTCAACACAGAAGCCAAAATCCACTTGTTTTCCACACATTGGTTGTATTTCAACATAAAACTGTTAAAAAAAATTATAGTCACCATACTAGATTTAAAGAAAATGAAGGGTAAACATGTGTACCCCCAAATGTCAAATAAATGTCATATTGATTCTACAATAATGGCAGAATAAAACAAACTCATTAAAACAGTCATAAATGTCATGATCTGGATATATATGTGACTATACCATATGCTCTGTATTAACATTTGTATTAATATAGGCATTTAAATATATATGAAGTCACTTATTTTATATGGCGTCATTTTGAAAGACATTTTCCCTCTTCAGCTTTAGTCTGAGGCTAATTATCTTCTACAACTAATGCAAAAGTTGCCTACAAGTAAACAATAGTCTTGTGTGAATGTTACAACAACATTTCTTACATACAACATTACTACATTTGATATAAATGGCCCAAACCTACCCCCACCCCTTAAATATTTTCATAGCGTCAATTAGACATCATTTCCGTCTGAGATCTATACGCATACAACTAATCCAAAAGTTATCAACAAGTAAATTAGATTGATGTGTGGATGCTAAAACAAAATTTTTGTGACAGTCAACATTATTACTGTTGATATAAATGGCCCAAACTTACCCTTACCCCTTACATTTTCTAGGAGCATCATTTAGACGTTTCAGTCTGAGATGTATACATACATCTACAACTTATTCAAAAGTTATCAACAAGTAAATTAGAGTGATGTGTAGATGCTAAAACATAATTTTATGACAATCAACATTATTACTGAACATTGATATAAATGGCCCTACCCTTTAAATCTTGTCATCTAGCATCATTAAGACATTGCTTTAGTTTGAGGTTTATATACACACCTACAATCCTAAGATTAACAGCACTATGTGGATGGTTTTATCTTCTGATGTTTTCATCAATTAATAATCAGTCATCCATGCACTGGTGACAAATATTAATAATGTAGTCACAAACGGCAGAAGAGAGTAACTAATCTTTTTTTTTTTTTTTAAAAGTGGTTTCCACGACGTTGATAGTTGGGGGTGGAACTTTCCTGACTTCATGACAGGGTACTGGCCACTTGTTATCAACATCAGGAAATACATAGATTTCCCACTGGTGATGGATTTCAAAACACTGATATACACTTCATTTTCTCCCACAGTTGTGTTGAGTGGAGGAGGGATAACCAAGGCATAGAACTGCCTTAATTTACCATCCACTGTGATGACATTTGCTAGAACAAAGTCCCCAACTCTTGGCCTTGTCTGGGAAGAACAACTGTCCTTGACAACAGGAACAAAATGGTTGGCAATCCACTCCGGTGTGATCTGCTTTATATTATCCCTATTGGATGTCCACTGAACATACACAGGAAAGTTCTCAACGGTGTCTGGCACACAACACCGGTTGAAGTCAGCCACTGGAAGAGGATTTTAAATTCATAAGTTAATTACTTATTGTCAACATTTCAAAGTTAAAGTCTCATACTTGCAAGTTCACACAAAAAATTTTCCTTTTAATTGTGTTTTATTTTTTTTTTTTCTTATTAATATATTAAAGCATTTACTGTTTTACAGAAATTATGGAATTTGTAAATTTTTGTGATTAGTAATAATGTTCAATTCTCCCATCAATTGAGAAAAAAATAATTTAACATGGAGTTTACTTTCTCATTCAAAACTTTAGTCTTTAGTCTATTCACCACCTTCTCACCCCCCCCCCCCCCCCATTCCCACCCCAACTGTATTACTAGCAAGATTTGTGTTTTCAAAGCAAAGTACATTTGCAATGTGGCAACAAACTAACGATTGCTGTGTTCATCAGTCATTAACTAACGATCGAACTTTACCGTCAGTCAGTGATCGAACATTTTCATTGAATCACAGGCTGGGAAGTCTCGTCTTTCGTAGGCCTCAATTACATACTACGTAGGCCTACGTGTGTAGGAGGCCCACGAGTTTACAAAGGCGAAAGAAAATACTTCAGAGCCTGTGATTGAATCAGCATCACTAGCGTCAGTCAGCATCACTAGCGATCGCTTTGTCCGTCATTCGCCAACACTAACGATCACACAAAAATTACGTTTTATCATCGGAGCAGGTCTGGCGACATGTAGCCATCAACCGGTCACAACACTGCGTTTGCACCATCATCAACTTTCTCAAAGTCAAGTAAAATGTTGCCAGATAAAGCCACAACTGACAAAAAAACCAACATTTTTACGGTCTATGACGCAAAGGCGATCGCTAGCGTGCCGATCGTTAGGCGACTGACGCTATAAAAAACCAGCAAAACATAAAAGTCAAGCCTTGATCATACCTTGAAACACGTGGAAAATCACAATCAAATCACGATACATGTTGTTGAAACATCACAACGCTATTTCCGGTGTTGAACTCTGGGAAATTTGTTAAAAATAAAAAGTGTCGACTGCTAGTTCTTGACGACTGACAGCTCACGTGTTCCGACATCAAGGACTACTACGTTTTATTCCGAGACATTCTGACTCGCAAAATACCATAGCTGCTTAGAAAAATCGCCGTACTTCAATTTCCAATGCCTAAAGATGCAATATGTACTAGCCCTTTCATCAAACATAACTTTTTCTGAAGCCATAGTGCAGTTACGTTCGGCGACTGACAAGATCGCGCTCTGACGATTCGACATGTTTTTAACGCTTCAAATGCGAAACGGTGCATAATTTTTATAATATTTGATATGCTGACATGCAGTAACTTATATATTTTAAATATCAGTCGACCTTAGTCAGATTTCATCTGCCAAGACGAAAATATTAGACTATCAAAATCGTGAGCTTGGTGCCAAAAGTAAACGCCGTCAGTCTCTAAACTAATGATCGCAACCATTCACACGCATGTATTTTATTTAGGATAACACAATATTAGGTTGTTCTTATGAATTTTTATTCATTTTGCTATATACTTCAACAGTGCACACCAAAAAACATAAAACATGTATTGTCAAATTAAAATTACCACCAGAAAGATTGTGCAGTGACCTATGTCTTAATACCGTGAAACCTGCCTGGTAGTATTAGAAATAGTAGTAGGTACTCCAAAGCCTTCATTGGCTCTTGTCCGCTCAACAGTTTTGACTCAGTTTTGACTTCACTTTCAACACTTGTTATTAATGTAAAACTGCATTAAAACGAGCAGTGGCTGTATTCAAATAAAAAATGAAAGCTTTATCTTTACATCTGTGTTGTTTTTAATGCATGTTTATGCAAAAGATTCCGAGAAAACAGCTTTTGAATACGCCCCTATCCGATCGCTGAATGTCGCTGCGAAAAAAAATGTCTGCGGGGTGGCTCGTTTCAAACTCTTAGTGCTTTAAGTAGGTACTCCAAGCCCTTCATTGGCTCTTGTCCGCTCGGCAGTTTTGACTCAGTTTTCACTTCACTTTCAACACTTATTATTAATGTAAAACTGCATCAAAACGAACAGTGGCTGTATTCAAATAAAAATTGAAAGTTTTATCTTTACATCTGTGTTGTTTTTAATGCATGTTTATGCGAAAGATTCCGAGAAAACAGCTTTTGAATACGCCCCTATCCGAACGCTGAATGCCGCTGCGAAAAAATTGTCACCGTTGTTTGCTGAGAGGTGACTCGTTTCAAAGTCTAAGCGCTTTGCGATACTTCATTGGATGGCCTAAAAATAAGAACCAATGAGAAGTTCGGATACTTAGCTTCATTTACATATGTGACTCGGTGCCTAAAGGTCAGCCTTATCACAGTGACCTTTTTGTATGCTTCTTTTAAAACCAAAATATTAATATTATATTTAAGATTCTTTAAGCATGATATTGTATAATAAATGAAGAGACACCGCGTACAGTTTAAAAGTCTTAAGTTTGTTTAAATTGGGAGATATAATTTTTTTTAATATTAAATCTTCCAGAAAATGGTTCCCGCTAGTTTGGACACTTTACAACTTGCTATGAAAGGAGTGAAAATAATTATTAAAGCAAGCAATGTTGATTGTCTCATTAGTTTTATTTTTGCTCTAAGAATTGTTAACTATGTAATCGAAATTAAAAAATAGCATATTTTTATTGTTTTATGCCTTATTAAGCTGCATAACATTTCAAGAGTCGAACGTTATGTACCTTGTAATGCGCGTTTTGATCGATTATCGATAGCGGCGTTTTGTTGTTGTCGATGAAAATGCCGGAAATTGTAAAGTTGGACTCGGAGAAAAAACGCGTATAGAAGAAAGCAATAAAAACAATTTTTATCTTAACTGATGCTAAACATTTAATTTTGCGTGTAATTTCTCACGTTCGACTCCGGGGTTAATTTTTAGTCTTAAAGTTGGCCTTTTGTAAAAATAAAACGCTTTTTTTCGTGTTCTGACGTTTTATTTTATTTTATGCCACGTGACAATGTTTACTTCCGGTCTTGTTGAAATGTACGTCGCTATAACGCATGCGGTGTTTTTAAGTTTTCTTGTAATGGTTCGGAGTGTTTCTAACATTCGACCCCTTTTTAGCGGAATATGACGTTCGACTCCAAAACCAGCCGTTTTTAAGGTGAGTGATGCATAATTATTGTTTAAACTCTTACATTTTAGTGGGAAATACATTATCATTGTTATAACGATGTGCTTTTGTTCCATTTTAAACTAAACACGCGCGATGTTTTATTGCAGAGCCTTTAAACTATTGTTTGTTTCAAGTAGCGTTGTTCTTGTAACATAACGATCGACCTAGAATATTCTGGGCTGTTGAATAATTTCTTCTAATGGACGTTAGTATTTACTTGTTATGTAAGTGAATACTTGCTATCTTTTGTCTTAGCATCGTTTGAAGTTTTTGTTCAGTAGGCCTAATTTTGTTTTCCACAGCCAGAGAGAATAATTTGTTTTTCTCGTAGGTGTCGAATGTTATTGAACAAAAATGCTATGCATTGTCACTCTAACGTTCGACTTGTTGAACTTGTGAAGATAAAATCGTGCAAATGAACACAACAATATCATCATAAAAATCATAATTTAATTTAAACAATTAGCAGTTAATAATCAATTTCCCTAGATTTTTAATAAAGCTGTGTTGACAAATCTATATCGATTTTTTTTAAAGTCGATCCTACCTTTATACTAAAGTTTATTACATGAAACTGGCAATCCACTTTTTCAGAATGTTTATAATGAATCAATCTGTGAATAAACTTGCTGCAACTTGTACAAGTAATGAAGTAGGCCTATCTAGATCTTTCTAGGCTAGCCTACTATTTTATTTTGTTTATTTTTTTGTGGTTTATTTTGTTGCCTACATTATAAAATTGGACTACTTGTAAAACGGGGTTGTAAAATTTTCAGCAGTTTCTTCCTAATTCCTGCAATTTTTTCCCTCATTAAAATTATTGATTTTGAGTCATCTATTTTTTTCTTCCCTTTATTCATACCCCCCTACCCCACTCCTAGCTTTTTACCTTACCACATCAAGTCATGAATATTTTTCTTCTGTTTGTTTTTTCCCCTGCTAAATGAACTTTTAGATGAAGAAATGCCAGAAATTAAGTCACACTAATTATTTTTTGTTGTTTTTTGTTTTAGCTAGTCAACATGCCAGAGAAGCTCAGTAATGCTGAGAAATGTATGAGGAGGAGAGAGAGGATTGCCATGGACCCCAATCACTTGGAAGAGCAGAGGAAGAAAGACAGAGAAAGAGCACAGCACAACGGCGACAAAGCCAAGAAAATTCTCTTTGTCTTCATACTATGTGTGCTTGTTTTGTATGCTGCCATTTTAAATAAATTTTACTTTTTTATATTGATCCTGAACTTAATTTGTGTAAAAATTAAACTGTGCAATGCAAACAAAAAACAAAGAACTATGTTACTTACATGGAAATTATTTAGTGCACTTGATTCAAATTATTGCATTTTGTACAATTTGTTACTTAGAAAGTATTCATCTGAATACAAAATTTAAATTTACTTTGTCTTCATACTATGTGTGCTTGTTTTGAATGCTGCCTTTTTTTTTTTTTAAAGATTAGTTATGACAAATTTGAAATAAACATTGAGAACACTAGCAAAATGTGTTTTCTTAAATTGAGTACAATATTGTGATAATCAAAACAAATATTACACATACAAACTACAAAAAAACAGCACTCCATGTATCCATAGCCTCAAAATACCTACCAGATTTTGAAACTAGCTCTTGTAATGCTAACATTCGACACCCAATATATTTTTCTTGTTATACAAATAAATTTATGATCTTCTTTTCTTTATGAACATCCAACATGCTCATTATGTTATGTTTAACCTGAAAACACAATGATATGTTTAATTTCTTAACTTTCCTTAAAGAAATAAAACTAAAAATTGTCGAGATTGGTGTCGGATGTTATGTTACAAGAGAAGCACTTCATTTTAACACATTTTTGGGGGGCAAAATAAATTAAAGTAACTGCAAATGCTTATGTAGACTGCTATTAAATGTCACACATAAAAATAATTTGTTAGGGAAAATTATAAATAGCACTATTTTATCATAAACCTTGTAATGGATAACACGCGACACCTTGCAAAACAAAATAAAGAAAAAATTATTTTTGTGGATTCTAAAAATAAAATTTGTCTTTTGCTGGCATAGATAGATGCACCCATACTATACCTTACATAACAGCCTTAAAAAGTTAAAAATATATGCATTTTAATTTTTTAGTCATATGTCTTTTTTTTAAGACCACCTTTTGGCACCAAGTCATGTGCAAGTGCCAAAAGGTCGTGTTGTATAAGCAGTTTAATAAATTGTTTTTGATTACATAATAATTTGCATTTTTTGTAAGTCTAATGTATAGGCTTCAAGGAAATGTGGATGAAAAGATAACTCATTAAAGGAATTTTCACATAAAGCCATGTATGTGAAAAAAACTGACAACGTGACGGTTGTTACACTGACATCCTCAATCGCCCATAATTTAAAAGATGGAAGAAATGTGTAACTTAAAACTATTAAAATTAATAAAGCTTCCACAATTGAAAGAAAAAATAATAAAAAAAAACAAAGTGAATGAAATATCAAAAAGCAGTATATGAACATGATCATGTCGGATGTAACAACCATCACGCAAATCTGGTTTAATGTTTTCATGGCTATGTTATGATTTGCTTTAATGATTTAAGATATGTTTGTTTCTAAAACATTTAGATCACATTTAAAAATAAAACACATTTAAACATTGTCAAGTAATACAAAATGTTGATATTGAAAAACATTGTGACGGTTGTTACATGAGGCACTGTTGTCAATAGTGTTGACATACATAATGAAGCAATGTGCACATTTAGGACAAAAAGACAAATTATTCATGTTAACAGCATATTTACTAATTATTATCTAGTTAAGTAAAACAGTTTAAAAAATGTATCAACTTGAAAAATGGTGAAAAAATAAAAAATCAAACAATATTTGAATAAAATAATAATGTAAACCTAATTATTTAATGAATTTAGGCCTATTTATCACATTATAGTCATCACAGATCTGGTAAGGGTCTGTCAAATTGGATAACCTAGATTATCGATCTGTAGTTAGAAAATCACTGCTAGGGACATGTTTTTTTTTCAGCCAAAGGTAAAGAAAACCCTCTGACTTGTTACTGATGAAAAGTGACGGTCGATATTACTGAAATAAGACATCTGTCGATCTGAAAAACATCAATTGGTTGTTCTACTTTATTATGTTTACGCTTCCAATCATTCTTATTTTCACTTTCCTCCAAAAATACTGCGAAATAAAAGCATAATGTACGATCCAACTCGACACAAGTGAAGAAACTATCATATCAAACTTCTGTGTGACGGTCGTACTATTGAAAATATTTTGACATTTTATGAAAACTTAACCCGTTTTTCCCATAGCTTATCCTCAGCTAAAATAGCCGCCATTTGTCTTTTGTCTTTCGGTCACGTGATCAATAAAATGTTGGAATGGGTTTCAAAACGTAAAGTAATAAATAAAAAAACAAGTATGAACGGTCGTTACTTTTTGACATTTTTTTTTAAAGTGAGATATTCTGCCATATTTTACCTATAAAAATTTCGTTTTATCCTTTTAACAAAATATATTTGTATTTGCCATACATTTCTCTGCTTTGGTTATCCCAAAAGTAGGACTGGAACTTCACTAAAGCATTGGTTTTTTGTCTGCAAAGAGTAGGACGATTTTGACATTTGATGTAACGACCATCCGTGAATAAAATTAGGCTATAATGCAATAATTTCAAAAATGGTTACAGATAAATTGTTAAGCTGTTTTAAGTGCTTAAACATCGGTAAGTCAAACTACAAAATTTTATCCAGTTGTTATTTCATTTAAATGAGTAAAGAGACTCTAATGTGAGCAACTATAACTTACAGCTTTCTGGACCGCAAAAAAAATCCCATTTTTTTCACTGTTTTATTTTTTTATATATACTAATTCTACAATTAACAGCATCAGTTTATTTTATATATCTCTCTAACATATAAAATATCACAAATTACAACAAACACATAATTTCAAATACACATTTATTTCCATTTTTAAAATGCATACTGTTTCAAAACGACCTTTTGGCACTTGCACATATAAGTATGGTGGGCTCTCGTGTGTAAACGTTTTGTTACGAGCCGAACAAAGTGGATAAAGCGGTTTTGATGTAAGTTTGATTTTAACTAGAAGTTTAAAACTTAGCAAGAAATAAAGAGCAGACTTTCCTTTATAAAACTAGGGTATTTATTAATTTGTGCATTCCTGTATCGCGGAGCGCTTTGCCATAGAAAAGTCTACCCAAACGGTGTTCGGGTTTTCTTCCGGCCATGGCCAACTCGTAGGCCTATTCAGCGACACGAGTGCTGAGCGTAGTAGCACACCAGTAGGCCTAAAATTTGCCGGCACGCACTGCGAATTTGATGATTTCCCAACTTTGAAGCACCAAAACGGCTGAACATTACATGGGATAGGCCTGAAGAAAATTGGGCTTGGAGTATAACATATGAAGGGGTTACCTGTCAAAAATCAGCTTTCTGGTATCAATATTGGCTTCACTTTGAGACTCCAAAGTTGTCAATTTCTTCAATTCCAAAACGTTGCCAAAAAAACACCAACATTCGGCATTTTCAAACATTAATAACTTTTTACCTATTTGTCCTATGGGAAAAAAATATACCACTGTGGTCAGAATGAAAAGCTCTTTAAATCTATGTCAGTTTTGTCATGAGGAAATCATTTTTAAAAAATGGCTTTTGACTACCTACTTTAAGATATTTCATTGGATGGCCTAAAAATAAGAACCAATGAGAAGTTCGGATACTTAGCTTCATTCACATATCAAATATGGCGGGCTCTGATGAGTGAAAGAGTTGTTACGAGCCGAACAAAGTGGTTGAAACAATTTTGATGTAAGCTTGATTTTAACTAGAATTTTAAAAATTAGCTAAAAATAAAGAGCAGACTTTCCTTTATAAAACTAGGGTATTTATTAATTTGTGCATTACTCTATTGTGGTGCACTTTGCCGTAGAAAAGTGTACCCTAACTGTGTTCGGGTTATCTTGCGGCCATGGCGAACTTGTAGGCCTATTCAGCGAAACGAGTGCTGAGCATAGTAGTACACTAGTAGGCCTATAATTTGCCGACACGCACTGCGAATTTGATGATTTCCCAACTTTGAAGCACCAAAACAGCTGAACATTACATGGGATAGGCCTGAAGAAAATTGGGCTTGGAGTATAACATATGAAGGGGTTTCCTGTCAAACATCGGCTTTCTGACCAGTATCAATATTGGCTTCACTTTGAGTTTGAGACTCCAAAGTTGTAAATTTCTTCAATTCCAAAAAAGTTGCCCAAAAAACACCAACATTCGTCATTTTCAAACATTATAACTTTTAACCTATTTGTCCTATGGGGAAAAAAAATATACCACTGTGTTCAGAATGAAAAGATCTAGTTCAGTAGATGTAAATACTTAAGTGTCCAAACTGAGTTAAAGAAAATCAAAAATCACTTTGGAGTACCTAATATGTAATAGTGCTAGTTGTAGTAATAATGATCCACAAATCTCACCATCTGGAAGTTTCTTGGATGCCTCAAACTCAAAGCAATGTTGAAAATGAAACCGGTTATTATCATTGGCAGCTTTGCTTATGATTGATGTCGGTGGAGGCAATTGATTGATGATAGTGGAGGCTATTGTCGTATTGATTGTAGCAGGTAAAGTATATTTGGAGCTTGTGGTTTTAATATAGTTTTTATTTATCATTGTTATAAACTTATATAGCACTTTTCTAGCTGAGGAACTGCTCAAGGTGCTGGCTATTACAACATCTAACTCAAGGTGCTGGCTGCTACAAGATCTATCTCAAGGTGCTGGCTGTTACAACATCTAACTCAAGGTGCTGACTGTTACAACATCTAACTCAAGGTGCTGGCTATTACAACATCTAACTCAAGGTGCTGGCTATTACAACATCTAACTCAAGGTGCTGACTGTTACAACATCTAACTCAAGGTGCTGACTGTTACAACATCTAACTCAAGGTGCTGGCTGTTACAACATCTAACTCAAGGTGCTGACTGTTACAACATCTAACTCAAGGTGCTGGCTGTTACAACATCTAACTCAGGGTGCTGGCTGTTACAACATCTAACTCAAGGTGCTGGCTGTTACAACATCTAACTCAAGGTGCTGGCTGTTACTAGGTAGTCAAAAGCCATTTAAAAAAAATGATTTCCTCATCACAAAACTGACAAAGATTTAAAGAGCTTTTTATTCTGAACACAGTGGTATATTTTTTTTCCCCATAGGACAAATAGGTAAAAAGTTATTAATGTTTGAAAATGCCGAATGTTGGTGGTTTTTTGGCAACGTTTTGGAATTGAAGAAATTGACAACTTTGGAGTCTCAAAGTGAAGCCAATATTGATACCAGAAAGCTGATTTTTGACAGGTAACCCCTTCATATGTTATACTCCAAGCCCAATTTTCTTCAGGCCTATCCCATGTAATGTTCAGCCGTTTTGGTGCTTCAAAGTTGGGAAATCATCAAATTCGCAGTGCGCGCCGGCAAATTATAGGCCTACTAGTGTGCTACTACGCTCAGCACTTGTGTCGCTGAATAGGCCTACGAGTTCGCCATGACCGCAAGAATTCCCGAACACCGTTTGGTTACACTTTTCTACGGCAAAGCGCTCCGCGATACAGTAATGCACAAATTAATAAATACCCTAGTTTTATAAAGGAAAGTCTGCTCTTTATTCCTTGCTAATTTTTAAACTTCTAGTTAAAATCAAACTTACATCAAAATCGCTTTATCCACTTTGTTCGGCTCGTAACAAAAGATTTACACACGAGAGCCCACCATATTTATATGTAAATGAAGCTAAGTATCCGAACTTCTCATTGGTTCTTATTTTTAGGCCATCCAATGAAGTATCGCAAAGCGCTTAGACTTTGAAACGAGCCCCTCTCAGCAAACGACGCTGACAACTTTTTCCGCACCGCCATTCAGCGCTCGGATAGGGGCGTATTCAAAAGCTGTTTTCTCGGAATCTTTCGCATAAACATGCATTAAAAACAACACAGATGTAAAGATAAAGCTTTCAATTTTTATTTGAATACAGCCACTGTTCGTTTTAATGCAGTTTTACATTAATAATAAGTGTTGAAAGTGAAGTCAAAACTGGCGAGCGGACAAGAGCCAATGAAGGGCTTTGACTACCTACTGTTACAACATCTAACTCAAGGTGCTGGCTGCTACAACATCTAACTCAAGGTGCTGGCTGTTACAACATCTAACTCAAGGTGCTGGCTGTTACAACATCTAACTCAAGGTGCTGGCTGTTACAACATCTAACTCAAGGTGCTGGCTGTTA
The DNA here is from genome assembly GCA_036898135.1 of Oncomelania hupensis. Classification (NCBI taxonomy): domain Eukaryota; kingdom Metazoa; phylum Mollusca; class Gastropoda; order Littorinimorpha; family Pomatiopsidae; genus Oncomelania; species Oncomelania hupensis. The sequence continues at coordinate 708,857 of CM072515.1, read as the reverse complement.
CAACATCTAACTCAAGGTGCTGACTGTTACAACATCTAACTCAAGGTGCTGGCTGTCACAACATCTAACTCAAGGTGCTGGCTGTTACAACATATAATTCAAGGTGCTGGCTGTTACAACATCTAACTCAAGGTGCTGGCTGTTACAACATATAATTCAAGGTGCTGGCTGTTATAACATCTAACTCAAGGTGCCAGCTTGCTGTGTTAGGTGTATCTATAGGTGCCCCAGACAACTACAATTGAAGAAGGGACCTAGTACTATATGTGTAGCTGGCACTCATCCTTGTAGGACATGGGTGTCAGGATCTTTAAAGTCCATGCGTTGGAAGGCGCACATGCAGTCTAGACCTCGGTTATACTTTCATCCAAAGGGTTTTGGTTTTGGTTTTGGTTTGGGTTTAACTGTTTTATTTGTTAATGAAAGCATATTAGTGACATGTGCGTTGTAAAGGATTGTCAAATGATGATGTGTTGGACAGGTGCATCAGAGAGGGGCCTACTTCAACAACAGAATGCGCACTGCAGAAAGCCTGGGTTATGATGTGGACAGGGCGGTAGTTGAAAGACACCTTAACAGGCAGTGCATCACCTGTGCTCAACCTTTGACCTCTGAATCGTGCTGGCAGCACCCTAATAACTGCACTCTCACATTCAGGTTGGTTTTGATAATGTCAGTATTTCATAAAGATCCGCGATTTGCCTAATGCTAGGACCATGCTTACACTTATGCTTGCAGTACTTAGCTAAATTAGGCCTTTTTTTTTGCTTGACCACTGTGCTAGTGAACTAGCCTGATGACTGCACTCTCACGTTCATTTAATTTGTTTTTTTTATAAAGTTAGTATTTTATAAGTGTCCATGCTTTGCCCATTGGTAGCAGTTGGACCATGCTTGCACTAATCATTAAGGTGAGTACAGTAACTAAATTAGGCCAGAATTTTCTGCTTTACTGCTGCGTCTGTGAGCTAGCCACAGCTGGTAGTCCTTTAAAATTCTGACTAGCCCATTGGCAACTCTCTCATAAAACTGAAATTTGGCTGCTCATGATTCAATGAAACCTGACAAAAGTAATCATCAGCTATAAAAATGGACGGAGGAGTGAGAAATAAGTTAAAAGAATTGGTGATTCAGATACAGGTTTTAGGACGCCCATACAAGGTTTGAAACCTGTTCGGCAATTGTTGGAGTGCTTCACTTGGTGGTTCTAAAAATGAGGGGAAAAAAAGATGGCAGGGGTAGAAAAACTATTATACAAGTTAGAGTGAAAGATGGGAAATTATATGCATGTAAACACAATTACAGTTTTGAAAAATAGTTAACATACATGCAGCTAACAGTGCAATTGGCACATTATTAGATTAACAATACAGGCAACTGGCAATGCCATAGGCACATTATGAGATTATTGATGGTAAATCATTTTTTTCTTTCAGTTGCCATCAGTGTGACTTGGTAGCCATCCACATCGATGACTTGATCACTCACCTGAAAGACCACAGCAGTAACAAGGGGACAGCTTTATACTCGCCCCATGGGTCTTCATTCAATTGCAAGGTAAATGCTTGACTTTTTGTTGCTTTTTGTAGTCATAAAAATATAATGACAATTACAAATAAAATTAATGTAGTACTTGTAGTAGTAGAAGTAAAGGGATAAATAAAGGAAGAGAATGGTAATGAAGACCAAACAAGATACAACAACATGCAATGCAAATGTTGGAGGTAGGCTCTTGTGCAGGCTCACAAATACCAGACGCAACAAATATGTAATAATAATACTCTCAACACAACACTTCTAACTCCAAAAATGAAATTATTTTATTTAGAAACAAAGGGACAGGAAAAAGGAAGAATAATAGGTGAGTGATAGTGTAATGCTAGCAGTGAAATTATTTTATTTAGAAAGAAAGGGGCGGGAAAAAGAAAGAATAATAGGTGAGTGATAGTTTAATGCTAGCGGTTGTGCTTTATTCCTTTCACATGAATCGCAATGCCAGTCAACGTACATGGCCCACCCCTCTCCGACCCCCCTTACCTTCCCCCAACAAATTTTCCACATATTTTGCAAATCAATATGAGGTGAGTCCAAAAATTACATCTTAAAAAAATGTCTGTCCGTCATCTGTGCAAAATTTGCTAGTGGATTAATATCTCAGAACCTATTTTAACTATCACAATCAAACTTATTAATATAGTGTATACCCATGAGACCTCATAAATGATCAGTAAATGAATGATTTAATAATAATAATAAGGGTATTTATATAGCATTTTTTGCTATTGACATCAGTTCAAAGTGCAGTTCTCATGCGTTCATACTTCATTAGCTTCGCAGTAAGTAGAAAAAGAAGTGAAACAAAAACAAAACAGTAATAAACTATGCCAAGAAATAAAACAACAATGAAAAGAATATTTATAAGATATTTATAAGTAAAATATAAACTATGCAAAGACATAATACAACAATGAAAAAGACTATTTACAAGTACAATATAAAAGGAGGGGGGAGGAGGAGAGCAGATAAGGAGAGGGAGAGGGGACCAACTTCACTTCAAGTTCAAAGGTAACTTTTTCCTAGGTTAGTTATTTTAAACTTGTGATTCTTTTATGCCTGATAGATATCAGTGAGACATAGATACTATAAAAATTTGGTCAGCATCACTGGAGCTTTCCAAATTCGGTATTGGTACTTTGAAGTGACCTTGACTCTTAACTATGACTCTAAATTATGAAATAAAAAGTCGAAACTTGTTGAATTTAAAGATGATAGATTGATATTTGATATATATTCCTTTGATGCGTTGATCTTTTAGGCCTTGCAAAACCATACCAAAAATAGGTCATCGTACAGGGGAATGGCTGTTTATTTAACCCATAGTATGCAACAATATTGGGTTATTTGATCAGACATGTATGTGAGCTCATGGCAATATGAAGGTCATCCCAAAGTTAAGATCATGGAAAGTCAAGGTATTTTTTTGGCATAATACAACTTTTGCTGTACTTGACCTGGAACTCGCTACCTCGGTCCATCCATCACAGTCCTTCACTGGCGTCTTTTAAAATCAACTTGAAGACGCATCTTTTTAGAGAGGCCTTTCCCTAGGCGCCCTGAGTGAGTGATTTTGGGTCTAGGGATGTTTGTATGGTTGCTTGTTATTGACCAGTGTACAGATATTGTGTTTACATCTGTTTGTGTGTAGCGCTTTGTGATTTTTGAAAGCGCTGTATAAATTGCCTGTTATTATTTATTATTATTATTAGTATTTGATAGTGCTTGAGTGGTTTTTTTAGCCAGATTTCAAGGACATCTCAAGGTCAAGAGCATAAATTAGGTGTTACTTTGCAGTATGTTGCTTTTTAATGCCACCATTTGATTACTTTGCTTTTTAATGCCATCAATTCATTAATTTGCCTTTTAATGCCATCATTTCATTACTTTGCTTTTGAATGCCATCATTTCATTACTTTGCTTTTGAATGCCATCATTTTAATTTTTGTTTTTTCGGGACATTCGTTTTCATGTTAAATATTGCAAGTTCTATAACTAAGGAACATGAGTCATATGGACTTTGCGCTTCTAGTTTTTAAATAGTAGTGCTGTATACAGGATGATTGCCAGTTGAGTGTACCACATGATGAATGCATGTGAGACTGTGCAAGTGTACGACATGATGAATGCAAGTGGGACTGTTCAAGTGTACCACATGATGAATGCATGTGAGACTGTGCAAGTGTACGACATGATGAATGCAAGTGGGACTGTTCAAGTGTACCACATGATGAATGCATGTGAGACTGTGCAAGTGTACAACATGATGAATGCAAGTGGGACTGTTCAAGTGTACCACATGATGAATGCATGTGAGACTGTGCAAGTGTACCACATGATGAATGCATGTAAGACTGCAAGTGTACCACATGATGAATGCATGTGAGACTGCAAGTGTACCACATGATGAATGCATGTGAGACTGCAAGTGTACCACATGATGAATGCATGTGAGACTGTGCAAGTGTACCACATGATGAATGCATGTAAGACTGCAAGTGTACCACATGATGAATGCATGTGAGACTGCAAGTGTACCACATGATGAATGCATGTGAGACTGCAAGTGTACCTTATGATGAATGCATGTGAGACTGCAAGTGTACCACATGATGAATGCATGTGAGACTGCAATAAAGGATGTATTTCATTGTCACCAAGCCACTGTAAAATCCTTGTAATGTTTTACTTGATAAATAAATATTGTTATGACTTTATTTTATTGTTTAATTGTATGGTTGTTATACAAGGCTTTTTGATCTCAAGAGCTGCTCAAGGAGCTGCAAGATACAGGATCTAACTCAAGCCACCCCAGACGCCAACTTGCTGCCTTGGGCACACAGTCCAATGCTCAGACCACTGATCATAATCCCAGAACCCACCAGTCTAGGACATGAGCATAGGGATCTTTAAAATCCGTGCGATAGAATGTGTGTGTGCACAGACTCCATCTTGGTTTTATACTGTCATCCGAAAAAATTGGAGTGCAGTTCATCAGGGTAATTTTTTTCTGTTAATAAGCTTTGAAGCACTCCCCACACTGCGATATCATTGGCTGACATTTGAGCATACTGCTTACACCACTGAGCCAATTGTGCTTCAATTATTGGTTATTGTGTTCTTAAATACTTATACATTTTGTTTATACTTTATGAATTTTTTGTAATGCGTACTGTAAAATACATATACATTTTGTTTATACTTTTATGATTATTTTGTTTATTATTTTTTGTAATGCGTACTGTAAAGTTTCCTGTCAAACTTATCAGAAAACCTATCCGAATTTTAGTCTGCTTCATCTTTGGTTTTAACAAAACAAGGGAGACAATTTCTGTACTCCACATGTTAGCTCAAAATTGCCTTGAGCAGGAAAAGCTCTGTATATAAGCAGCAGAGAAGCTCTACATGTATATAAGCAGTATGCAATACAATAAACGGTATAGCTGCAGTGGTTTTGTAACCATTTTGTCAATGATGTTAAACAGCTGTGCCACAAAGTGTTTCCACGCAAGATGTATCTGACCAAGCACCTACACGCTCAACATCCCGGAGCTTCATTATCATCGCTGACCAAGGACTGCAACTTTCTGACGTTTGCCTGCCAAGTCTGTCACAAAGCATTCAGTCAGAAGTCTTATCTACAGGTCCACATGAAACAGCATCTTAACCCCAAGGTACATTGTTGCTTATTTATTTATTGATTTATTTATGTATTACTTGTTTATCATTACAGAACACATTGTAGAACTTTAAAGTTGCTTGTTTATCTTTACAGAACACATTGTAGAACTTTAAAGTTGCTTGTTTATCTTTACAGAACACATTGTAGAACTTTAAAGTTGCTTGTTTATCATTATAGAACACTCTGTAGAACTATAAAGGTGCTTGTTTATCATTACAGAACACATTGTAGAACTTTAAAGTTGCTAAGTTTGTAGTAGTAGTATGGAGGCAAAACAGGCCGCGGAGCTTTTGTAAATGCCCCTTCCTCAACTTTGGCAGTAACTCGGTGAGTCTGTTGAGCATTTCATGTTCCTAAGTATAGTAGCATGTCATTTTCCTATGACCGAGTATTGTAGCATATAATTTTCATATGCCCAAGTATTTATACAATACAATACGCATTAGAAATAACGCATAATTTTAAACTTTTGAAGTACATCTACATGGGTTTTGAACATATTTATGCTTAGTGCATTCTTCAGTGAGACATTTATGCTTACTGCATTCTTCACTGAGACATGGAGATTATTCCAGTTAGTAGCAATGGTGGTAGAAAATTGAAATGAAGAGCAAACTGGTTACATTTTTAATCTCAACTTTTATTTGAAATGACATACACAAACTAGCTCATGAGCTTCTCAAGGTGCTGGAAATTAAAATCCAACAATATTTGAATAGTATGACCAGGACAGGATCCATTGCACTTCTTCCCAGACTTATGTACTGTATAGTTTAATAAACCACTCATCATCAGTTTAATACATCTGTTGCATACAAATTACCATTTTTGATTGGCGTGAGCTTACTAGTGCATAGTTTTGATGTGTTTGTAAATGTGTTTGTATAGTTTTAATGTGTTTGTAAACGTGTTTGTATAGTTTTGATGTGTTTGTGTTTTGCAGACTTTTGCATGCAGTGTGTGTGACAAGAAGTTCACCTACAAGTGTAACATGCAGAAACACATGGCCACCCACTCTGCAGACAAAACCTTCCAGTGTGATGTCTGCTCCAAGCTGTTTAAACATAAAGAGGTAACACAAACACACTCGCACACAATTTGTTTTATACTCTGACCTGCGTTGTATGGCTGGCTCTTATTGTAAACGGCTGTGGCAGACCGAATGGTCTAATCAAATCAATAACAAATTATTTTAAATTCTTCCAGATTTGTCTGCTTTATTGCCTAAGTTTGCATCTACTCACAAAGAAGAAACTGGCTGGCCTTCATATTGGGCATACTTATGTCACAGATGGTGACTGGCCTTCATGTTGGGCATACTTATGTCACACATGGTGGCTGGCCTTCATATTGGGCATACTTATGTCACACATGGTGGCTGGCCTTCATATTGGGCATACTTATGTCACACATGGTGGCTGGCCTTCATATTGGGCATACTTATGTCACACATGGTGGCTGGCCTTCATATTGGGCATACTTATGTCACACATGGTGGCTGGCCTTCATATTGGGCATACTTATGTCACACATGGTGGCTGGCCTTCATATTGGGCATACTTATGTCACAGATGGTGACTGGCCTTCATATTGGGCATACTTATGTCACACATGGTGACTGGCCTTCATGTTGGGCATACTTATGTCACACATGGTTTCGTTTTGAAAGGCAAAGAACCACCATGATGCTTTGCACGTGACAAGTCCTTTTTTGTCCGCCATTTTATGTCTGAATGTGCTGATCTGGTTGGTGAAAGAGATATTTTGGTTTAATACCTTTTAGTGAGAATTGTAAAGTTTGCAAGTATTCAGCACCTGTTTTAATTTTTACATGTTTGGTTTGTTTTATCGCATGTTGGTCATATTGTCTGGTTTTATTTACATCTTTTATTAGATTGGTTTTATTTACATCTTTTATCATATTTAAATGTTAGCAGTTTAGCCTGATTTTGATTAGTTTTGTGTGTTCCTGATTTAGCTCCTTAAATGTTAGCAGTTTAGCCTGATTTTGATTAGTTTTGTATGTTCCTGATTTGGCTCCTTAAATGTTAGCAGTTTAGCCTGATTTTGATTAGTTTTGTGTGTTCCTGATTTGACTCCTTAAATGTTAGCAGTTTAGCCTGATTTTGATTAGTTTTGTGTGTTCCTGATTTGGTTCTTGGCAATCCGCTGGACCCTTTAACATTGAATATATTCATCACACTCACACACATACCTGCACTGATTGAGGTCTGTATCTGATGTTGGTCATGCTGACTGTATGTAGGAATAAAGCACAGTGGCGCATAGACATTTCATAGTTGCTATGTATAAATATACAAGTGGTTAGACAAATGTGACAGATGAATATTTGGATTGGGATTTTGTCACCATTTGAGACTACCTTAGAACAGCAGCACCCAAGGCAATCAGATACACATTCCAGATGTAGGATTTTTTCAGGCTTTTAAAAAAAATAATGTTTTGCATCAATTTATATGTGGATTGGATTGTTTATTGACTAAATTGTGCACAAGGCACTGGCCAATAGCACAAGGCACTGGCCAATAGCACAAGGCACTGGCCAATAGCACAAGCCACTGGCCAATAGCACAAGCCACTGGCCACAAGGCACTGGCCAATAGCACAAGGCACTGGCCAATAGCACAAGGCACTGGCCAATAGCACAAGGCACTGGCCAATAGCACAAGCCACTGGCCAATAGCACAAGCCACTGGCCACAAGGCACTGGCCAATAGCACAAGGCACTGGCCAATAGCACAAGGCACTGGCCTGGCCAATAGCACAAGGCACTGGCCAATAGCACAAGGCACTGGCCAATAGCACAAGGCACTGGCCAATACAGGACCTAACTCAAGTTGCCCACTTATTGCCTTTGGGCGGATTGTCTCACAACCAGACAACTGGACACAATCCTGGATTTCTGGATACAGGGGAGAAGGGCCATAGTGCATGTTGGGTATATTTGTTTAGCTGGCACACACCTGTGTAGGACAATATTATAGGGTATATTTGTTTAGCTGGCACACACCTGTGTAGGACAATATTATAGGGTATATTTGTTTAGCTGGCACACACCTGTGTAGGACAATATTATAGGGTATATTTGTTTAGCTGGCACAAACCTGTCTAGGACAAGATTGTTGGGTATATTTGTTTAGCTGGCACAAACCTGTCTAGGACAAGATTGTTGGGTATATTTGTTTAGCTGGCACAAACCTGTCTAGGACAATATTGTTGGGTATATTTGTTTAGCTGGCACAAACCTGTCTAGGACAATATTGTTGGGTATATTTGTTTAGCTGGCACAAACCTGTCTAGGACAAGATTGTAGGGTATATTTGCTTAGCTGGCACAAACCTGTCTAGGACAATATTGTTGGGTATATTTGCTTAGCTGGCACAAACCTGTCTAGGACAAGATTGTTGGGTATATTTGTTTAGCTGCCACAAACCTGTCTAGGACAATATTGTTGGGTATATTTGTTTAGCTGCCACACACCTGTCTAGGACAATATTGTTGGGTATATTTGCTTAGCTGGCACAAACCTGTCTAGGACAAGATTGTTGGGTATATTTGCTTAGCTGGCACAAACCTGTCTAGGACAATATTGTTGGGTATATTTGCTTAGCTGGCACAAACCTGTCTAGGACAAGATTGTTGGGTATATTTGCTTAGCTGGCACAAACCTGTCTAGGACAAGAGCATCAGGATATGTAAAGTCCGTGCGATGGAATGCTGGCGTACAGGGACTAGACCTTGGTTTGTATCCTCAAGCAAAGAAGTACGGTTCTGAATAGTGCGCACTTTTTCCTGTGTATTTTTTTTCGTGTCTTATGAGTTTGTTATTCATTGCTTATAGTTATAGGGTCCAACGGACTGTAAAGAGCAGAATCAGGACCACTGTGAGTCTTATAAAATTGGAGTTTGAATTTTGAGGTGTACATTTTATTATTGAACTTTGAGGTATACATATTATATCACTTTGTTGTCAGTAAGATAGTTTATCCCCTTTTTCCCTTCTAGACAGGTAAGGTCATAGCAGCAAACTTCATCTTTTGTGTAGTGTAATATGAGATGTCAACAGTAGTAGTGGTTGATGATGATGATGATGATGATGATGACAATTTGATAGGTACTGGCAAGTCACAAGTGGACCCACAACCAGGCAGAGTCTCCATTCAAATGCAAGCTGTGCGGCCGAGGACTGACCAAGAAGTTCAACCTTCAGCGTCACTATAGAGTTATGCACCCACAGCTGTCTGTGAAAGCCGTTGCACACATCTTGGGCTCGGAGGTGTCTGATAGCAGTTTGCCTTCGACCAATGTATCGACAGCCGATGAGCAACATGCCACAGGCTTTGAGCAGGCAAGGTTAGTAAAGTGATACTAAAAATATACTAAAATCAATGGCATTGTGGAATCTTTTGTCAGCAAAGTGCATGCTAGATGTAAGTACTGTGAAGTTGACTTTTCTATTTCGCATTCTGGAAAATTTGATATCGATCGCCATTGTGAGACTAAAAGCCACCGTGATCGACTTGGTAGAATTCAGGTCGCTGCAACATGCCAAAGCATACAGAAATTCTTGCCTTCACAGCAAATATCGCAAACCGAGCAAGATGTTATCCGAGCCGAGGCCATGTTTTCCGAACTTATTGTAAAGACTAACCTACCTCTCACCACAGCAGATATCATAAGTAAAACTGTGAAAAGTGCTTTTCCAGACTCGATGTTTTCTGGCGGCAGGAACAAAACAACGGCGATAATTACATCAATGGCAGAAGATATCAAAGCTTTAGTTAAGAAGCAGATGCGCAATGGACCTTTTTGTGTTGCCACTGATGGCTCAAACGAACAGAGAGAAAAACAGTACTAAAATCAATTTGTAAAAATAACTACGGTCATAATTGCCTACCATGGTCCTTTGGGGTTCTCTTAAGAGCTTTGATTTTGCAATCTCTGTATTTTAAGGCAATTTATGTTCTTTGATGTAAGATAACATATTTTTTGTGTTGTCTCAAAACATTAGGTACGTAAGATGCGAATGAATTGTGTCTAATATATGGAATTTTGAAGTTATTCGTGGAATACACTTACTTTTTTCAAAATACACCCTTTTTTTCTGAAAAGTACCCCAACCACAATTCCAGGGTAAACAGGTCTGAGTGATACTCATTCACTGTAGAAAATGTCACCAGAGCAGGCAAGGTTAGTCAGGCATGCCGGGAGATCGATTTTTGGGCCCCGGTGGCTTTCCAGGTGATTGAAAAATTTCCGTGAAAAATGTCCGGGAGTATTAAAAAAATCTGTGTCGAAAAGAAAGAATTGCAAGCGTTCTTATCACGGTAGGCGATATCAGCGGGATTTGTCTGCTAGACCGCCATGACAGTCAATTTGAACGATCATATCAAAGCGGCGTTGTGACTGGCTAGCTAAGTTTATCTCACCAATCAGATTGCTTCTCTCTTACGTGATTCGCTCTGTGTTATAGCGTAGGCGGCCAGTTGTTTCCGTTTGATTTTTGACCGTCTTCACCACATTTTGTGCACGATTCTCTGTTTTTTTTAAGTTTGATAATGTATGGAAGCGTTTTTGTACTGATAAATACTACTAATAGTAGTGTAGCATCAAAATGTTTCGAACCGAAATTGTGATAAGAAACACGGTAGGAGACTGGGACAAAGGTCTCAAAAAATAAAACAAAATGACGGACTATAAGGTCTCAAAAAGTAAACTAAATGACGGACGATAATAAAATAATGTTAACAGACATGTAGGCCTACCAGTGTCATTTCTTGTATATAGTTTAACTAAAATGTGTTGTTTAAAGTGATAGTTTGTTATTGTTTTGGTGGAGGTATGTTTATTGTGTTGGTGATGACATGCAACTGTAAAAAACAGGCTGCAGAACTCTCCTCGGATTCGCGATTTTCCGAGGAAAATGGTTGCCGTCCCGAGAAAAAAAAATTGAAGTTCCGAGATTTTTTGTTTGGGAGGGTAGCAATTTTTTCCCCGATCTCTGCAAATCCGGTCACTGATCCACCTTATTTTGGCCGCCATTATGGTAATAAAAAAGAAACGCGCCGCCCGCTAATGTTGTGTTCTTGTTACCCGCATTGAAGGCAACATTGCAAAAAAATGGAAGTGGGAGTGGATGGAGAAGTCTATAAAAGTAGGAGAATGTGACCAGCGGCTTTCTGCCTTTTTACGAAAAGTCGACTGTGTTGGAATGGTGCGTTGCCTTTTGTGTGACAGAGAAGTCAGCTATGCCAATCGTGGCATTACCGCTCTGTATGAGCATATGCAGTCCAAAACGCACATAAAAGCTTCAATAGCAACAGGCAGCAATCAAAGCAGATTACCTGGTGAGTTAAAATAATCATTAATATGACTTTCTTCTTGCATCCTTTTTTCAATAGGCCTAACTAGCCCACGTAGGCCTAGTCGGTAAACCTGCAGTTTAGAGACGGGGTCCGGCTTGCTGCCGGTTTTCTTGCGTTTGTTTGCGTATATAATCGCCAGTAATTTTGTTTTGCTGTTTGATATGAAGAGTGCTTTTCTGCCAGTTTTCAAGTAAGTTTTGCTTTTGTGTTTGTGAGGATATTAATAATAATATTGCCAATCTATGAATATTCTCAACAACAACAAAAGTTTATCTCTCACGAAAAGCATTCTTTTAGGGTTTCAAATGCTATGAAGCGTTCAGCTTCAGGGGGGCTTCGCCCCCCAGACCCCCCACCGGGGCTTTAGCCCCTGGACCTCACCAGGGGCCGCCATAAGGCCCCTGGACCCTGGCCGGATTTCAGAGATTTTTTCCTTGGACTGTTCTGCAGCCTGAAAAAAGTATATAGTAATAAGTGTAATATAGTATATATATAGTAATAAGTGTAATATAGTATATAGTAATATATATATAGTAATATATATAATAGTATAGTACTGATGGCATTGTTTGTACCTCAGTGTGTACAAGCTGTAACAGCCATCTGGGAGGTGACAGAGCTTAAAGTTTATAGATGTGTGATCATAGGACATAGGAGATGTGTGATCATAGGACATAGGAGTCTGTGGGCTACTACATTCACTATGGCCATGAGATGAACAATATGTACACAGAGACGAGATTATAATATTATGATGAAGAAAACTTGAAAGACGGCTCAGAGAATGTAGGAACAGATGAGGCCAACGGCAGTGATTATAATTATTAATGACGGAAGTGCGAGAGACCAGTGATAACACAGAGGGCTAGATTAGGTGATGTTAACGGAAGTGATTATAATTATTAATGACGGGAGTGTGAGAGAGGAGTGATAACACAGAGGGCTAAACTAGATTATGTTAACGGCAGTGATTATAATTATTAATGACGGGAGTGCGAGAGACCAGTGATAACACAGAGGGCTAGACTAGGTGATGTTAACGGCAATGATTATAATTAATAATGACGGGAGTACGAGAGACCAGTGATAACACAGAGGGCTAGACTCGTTGATGCTAACGGCAGTGATTACGGGAGTGCAAGAGACCAGTGATAACACAGAGGGCTAGACTAGGTGGAAGAGACTGAACCTGAAACAAAATGTCGAGCATGTCTTTAAGTCCCAAACAGCAAGAGAAACAAAACGTCTAACATGTCTTCAAGTCCCAAACAGCAAGAGAGACAAGAATAAGAACGTGGCACATTTTGCAATGAAAATATTTATTGATATAAGATTATTATTATATCACAATTTTTTACACAGTCCCTGCAAAATCCACATGTTTTTTTACTGTATTATTTCTTTTATTACTGGATTGGTTTGATGATATATCATCTGCTGCTGCTATTATTATAGTAAGATATAGTAAGATAAAATAAGGTGAAGGCTTGATGAGATATAATATGCCTGTAGTGAAGAATATAATATGCCTGTAGTGAAGTTGTTAATGCCTGTAGTTAAGAAATATTAGTATTTAGTTAAGTAGAACCATATTGTTAATGTTGAAATGGAATTGCTTACGTTTTTTCCGTGTTATTAATTCATTATTTCAAGAGAATAATCTGGTATATGAAGCTGGATTTAAAATCATTGATGTATTCTGTCTGTGATATCAGTGTATTTTTGGAAGCAAAGATATTTGTAAAGTTCTGTTTTTCCCCATGCAGTGAAATATGTATGGAAGTAGATAGTCAAAGCCCTTCATTGGCTCTTGTCCTCTCGCAGTTTTGACCCAGTTTTGACTTCACTTTCAACATTTATTATTAATGTAAAACTGCATTAAAACGAACAGTGGCTGTATTCAAATAAAAATTGAAAGCTTTATCTTTACATCTGTGTTGTTTTTAATGCATGTTTATGCGAAAGATTCCGAGAAAACAGCTTTTGACTACGCCCCTATCCGAGCGCTGAATGCCGGTGCGAAAAAGTTGTCAGCGTCGTTTGCTGAGAGGTGGCTCGTTTCAAACGCTAAGCGCTTTGAGATAGTTCATTGGATGGCCTAAAAATAAGAACCAATGAGAAGTTTGAGATAGTTCATTGGATGGCCTAAAAATAAGAACCAATGAGAAGTTCGGATACTTAGCTTCATTTACATATAAATATGGTGGGCTTTCATGTGTAAAAGTTTTGTTACGAGCCGAACAAAGTGGATAAAGCGGTTTTGATGTAAGTTTGATTTTAACTAGAAGTTTAAAAATTAGCAAGAAATAAAGAGCAGACTTTCCTTTATAAAACTAGGGTATTTATTAATTTGTGCATTACTCTATCGCGGAGCGCTTTGCCGTAGAAAAGTGTACCCAAACGGTGTTCGGGTTTTCTTGCAGCCATGGCCAACTCGTATACCTATTCAGCGACACGAGTGCTGAGCGTAGTAGCACACTAGTAGGCCTATAATTTGCCGGCACGCACTGCGAATTTGATGATTTCCCAACTTTGAAGCACCAAAACGGCTGAACATTACATGGGATAGGCCTGAAGAAAATTGGGCTTGGAGTATAACATATGAAGGGGTTACCTGTCAAAAATCAGCTTTCTGGTCTCAATATTGGCTTCACTATGAGACTCCAAAGTTGTCAATTTCTTCAATTCTAAAACGTTGCCAAAAAACACCAACATTCGGCATTTTCAAACATTAATAACTTTTTACATATTTGTCCTAGGGGGGAAAAAAATATACCACTGTGTTCAGAATGAAAAGCTCTTTAAATCTATGTCAGTTTTGTGATGAGGAAATCATTTTTTAAAAATGGCTTTTGACTACCTAACATTGGAAGTATTGTTGTTTGTCATTAGCTGTAACTGTGTTTGTTATGCTGTCATTAGCTGTAACTGTGTTTGTTATGCTGTCATTAGCTGTAACTGTTTGTTATGCTGTCATTAGCTGTAACTGTGTTTGTTATGCTGTCATCAGCTGTAACTGTGTTTGTTATGCTGTCATTAGCTGTAAGCACTGAGTGAAGAGAAAGTCTGTTTGTGCAGCCTGTAACCACAAAGTGAAGAGAATGTGTACAACCTTTACTGCTAGGACTAGCTTCATGGCATCACAATTTTTCTTAGCACGAGCAGGTAAGAATTTGCATGTATGCTATTGTTGTTAACTTTCAAAAAATTTAACAGAAAATAGTATTTTATCCGGATTCATTATAATTTATTTGACAGGTGAATATAAAATAATACATTTGTAACATGTATGGGTAAGGTACCCAAAAATGTATGTACAGAATTAGTAAAAAAAAAAGCAGTAGTGCAGTAGTGCTTCAGTTGACCTTATAATTTGAGAATGGCCAGAGGACCTATGTGATTAGTTTATAACAACTTGCAATAGTTCTCGGAGAACCTATGTAGAATATATAATATAATATAGTTTAGGTCTTGTAATAGTGTATGGTATCGACATTGTTTTGAGATTGTTAATATATACAGAGAGTAGTAAACTTGGCGTGCCATAAAATGACTTGTTACAACCAAATCAATGAATGAATGTATGAAACAACCACAAAGCAAGCTGGCACACAAATATGACTGCAGTTTATACGAGCTACCAAAACACTCAATGAATGATTAGAATGGGACCAGATTTGTTAACCAAACGTATGATGACTGGCTGTCTAGAAATAATATGTACACAGTAATAATATTTACATTGAAACAGGTAAATAATAACACCAATAACGCCAATTATTAACAAAATGCAGGAGATATTTTTGTATCCCCGTCTTCTGTTGTCAACATGATGTGCAATATATCATTTCTATTTTGTAACATAGTGATACAATGGTGAACATTGTATGAATGAAATAATAAATATGTTATGAGGTACACATTAGGCCCGCGCATACCCCACCATTTTACGTATGTAACAATGAAAAACAGGTGGTCAACCACAAACAGCCTACATTTGGACTTCATTTTGTAATGGAAATATGTACAGCATTCAATGTTGTGGTAACATGATTACTTACATCCAAGCTACAAAACCCTGCAATTACACATGAAGAAGAACATAGGGATTGTGTGTTGTTAGGCAGTACTTTTTATATAGAATTACTGTCGATGTAATGGATAACGCGATCGATGAGACATCAGATGGTTGATTCATTGATCGCGTTATCCATTACATGGACAGTAATTCTATATAAAAAGTAGGGCTTGCTACCTTAAGGCCATTTCAGATGTAGACATGTTTTGTGGCAGACAAAGGACATGCTTGTTGAGTACCCCCATGAGTCCATGTTTTGATCTCATTTTGATCCTTGCACGCAAACCTTTGCATCGATAGGAACAAGAGAGTTTTATTGGCTGATTCAGTCTGTCCATTTACTGCGACTTGTCTTTTCTTGGAGATAATTGTTGCTGCAGTAATTTGGGTATAAATGTGAGAGTTTTATTGGCTGATTCAGTCTGTCCATTTACTGCGACTTGTCTTTTCTTGGAGATAATTGTTGCTGCAGTAATTTGGGTATAAAGCGTTGTTGTTGCCATCCCTCTTCCAATATCCATCTGTTTCCTGTTATTTGTTTGGAAATGTGATTAACTATAATGTATTATTTACTCTGATGTCAATGTTTTGATGCTAGTATTAATTCGCTATACAGTGATGTATTCTGATACATCTGCTATCTTCATTTGCTTTCCCTTCCAGTAAACACTCGCACCACCGTTATGCTTTGCTTGTAGTTGTAGAGGAGGTGTAACGATAGTCCAATTGTCCTTGGTTGACAGAATATGAGGTATATATTGGCTAATATTTGACTCGGACAACATAAAGCAGCACTATAATGATGAATAATGCCGATGGCAAACAACAGCACCACTCTTGTCAGACCACAGCAACGCAACAACAAAGAGCAACTTGTGAATACTCTGATACTCGGTACAAATATAGTAAAGTATTGTTGGCATAATTTTATGTACATTTGTAACCAGATATATTTTAGATGATGTTACATTAATGGTAAAGGCAATTTTATGTACATTTGTAACCAGATATATTTTAGATGATGTTACATTAATGGTAAAGGCTGCTACCACTCTTTAACACACACATTGACAAGAGTGTATACATGCAGCGGCAGAACAACAGTACGTACAAACACCAAAAATGGTGAATGAAGGAAAGTTTAATATCTCATGTATAAGTTTTGAAGTTTTGAACTATTCCACGATATTTTGTAACACTTCTATTGTGCACATGTTATGAATGGTGTTCAAACGCAATTTCTACATCTGTGGATGTGGAGTGGCATAAATAATATAGATCAGGAGGTCACAACCTTAAATCTAGGCACAGACATCAAAGGGTACTGTGTGAGTGTTGGAGGTTTTGTGCTGTGTTTGATGAAGACCGCTACTAGTTCATGTCAGAGATTTGCAGAATATATTATTTAGCACTGTTTGTCCATACGAGTATGAGAAAACTAGGCTTGATACTGTTATAGGGATGCGAGATGACAGCATAGTCACTTAGTGTATTCCACAGCATAGTGTATTCCACAGCAGTCGCTGATTATCTGCCATTGGTGAGAACAGGATGAGATAAATGTTGATGGTCAGCTGTGGACTGGTTTGTTGTGGGCTCACCTGTCGTCACCTGCCTCTCGAATATACACCTGCATAAAACAAGGGATAAGTAATGTGCATGGTGTTCTTTTTGTAAATTTGGTAATGTAATCTTACGATTAATAACGCGCACTAGTTCTTTGAAAAATTTTGAAGAATTTTAATATATTTACCAAAGGAATAGTTAGTCTGTGTAATGCCAATGATCGTGGTTGGTTTGTAAACCAAAATATAATGTGTTAATTGCTATATTAATGTTATAAAGCTCGATGAAAAGTATGAAATTTTAAAGGTGAAGCATTCATTTTGATATTGGCGAATAATCTTTAGTTGAGTATTTGATTCATAATTAAGTAAAGAGAAATATAAAAGTACTGTATATATTGCAAAGAATAAGTCTAGTTTGTAAAAAGAAGCAGAGAAAAAAAAGGTTAAATCTTACCGTGGAAAACAAGGTTAATGGCCATGTTGAGCATGGAATTTTGTTTCCCACCCAGGATTTTGAAATGTAAGTACATTATTTTGCCCTCTAACTGCCAATCATTTGCATTCAATGAGAAATTTATTCATCACGCTATAAAAGAACAAGATCAACATTGTTATTTTTATTTTTTAATGTTGAAGATCATGTGTACAATTTTTACAAATCATGATAGCAACGACATACATCAAGCGGTTATACAACTTCAAACCAAACGTTTTGACAAACACAACCGTATGAGTTGTTATACAAGCCCAAACTCATTTGCACACACAATTTTGTGCTGTAAACAATACATAAGGTGAACATTTTGTTTTCCATGAAACATTGAGGATGATAAGTAAGTAAGTATATGAAATGTAGTGGATTGAGATAAAACAGATGTATGAACTGTTTTTTTACTTAATTGTGATCATATATGCAAGGTCTATGAAGTACAAAATGAAATGAAATGAAATTAGAGATACTTACGTATTGGGTATCAGGACTGTTCCAAAGACATTGAATAAAACTTCTACAGGTCCAAATGTAACTACAAATGACAAATGAAGGTTATGTGCATTGAATTTATAAAACTAATTAAACCGAGCACCACAGATGTACCCTATGATGCTTGCTTGTAATTAGAGATGCAGAATTATATTTTGCAGATCTAACTCTTGTAAGACATGTAACGAAAATGAAGTTTTACTGTATGAGGTAATATTCGAAGCAGCTGCACGAAATTGCTGTGACCATTGAGGTAAATATAGTACACTGACTGAAAGTTAGAACATGCTCGTTCATAATATATTTTTAATGAGGAAGGCATCGATGCTGCATATCAATTGACACATTGAATGGAGTTCATGCCGGTTGAACAAAGCTTGAATCATTAGTGTTGATGCTTGAAATTCCCATGCAGCGAGTGTGAACAAGCTTGCATCATGAGTGTTGATGCTTGAAATTATCATGCAGTGAGTGTGTAGTGGTCTTCAATTATTGCCTTTAATGAAAACCGGTTTAAAACAAAAGTGTTTTAAATGATGCCGTTTTGGTTTTATTTTCAATGAGAAGAAAGGGTGCTGCAGGCAAAGACGCACACACAACTATGCTATGATCTCGTTGCAAACCACTGTCACAAAGTTTTGGTTTGGCAAAATGTTCATGCAAAAATAAGTACAAGCAGAGCTGTAATTAAAACTTGTTATTTTTGGCGTGATATGGTGTAATCCTTGTCATGCACTAGGAGAAATGGGCTTTTAACCCACAGTTCTCGTTTTTCTAATGCGCCTGTCAAGCTTGCACTATGCACACATCAAACTGGTCAGTCAGTCGACGGCAGACGTTCAGCAGTAGTGGTTTGTCAGTTTTTTTTGGTGGGTTGTTATCGTGGGTTAGTAGCGGCGATGAAACATCATGAAGTAATTGATGTTCTTTTCCATCTGGAAAAAGAAAATGCATTAATAAATAATGAGTAAGTTTTGTTGGTTTAATTATGGAATTGCATTATCTCTTGCTCTTGCTTATTTGTGTGAAAGTATAGATCTTGTGGTAGAAAACTGCTAGTAAACTATCAATCTCAATATTAAGTGTGTTGTACCGACATGTTGTAGTGTATCTTTATTAAAAGAGGCGAAATATCTTTTTTGGATTTTACTGAGGGATACAATTGGCAATAAGAATCATATTTTGTAAGGTAATGGAAGCGATTTGGTTACATTTTTGCGTCTAAAGTGGATCGAGGTTATTTAATTTGTAACAAGTTTGTAAATGGCCGAGTGACATGTTCTGCATGTAAAAGCATGACTTGAGGATGTTGGTAAAAAAAGATGAGGGGAAGGTGAAATAAAGGATGGATGATGGTGAAAGATTGAAATAATAAAAAAAGAAAATGGGTATACTCACATGGAATGGACAAGACAATAACATATGGTGAAGCGATAGTTTTGCCGTGGAATAAAAAGTGACGAACACGGAAACATCAACACAAGGTGCATTAAATAGTGCTTTACAGCAGGTCTGTTATGTTTGATGTCTGCATCATGGTGTCGCATATGCGACAAAAAGGTTTATAAACGTTTGATGTGATTATGCTATACGGTGATGCAGAAATCATACTTGGTGTGCAGTGTTTAAAATGCAAGGCAGTTTTACAATGGGTGTATGTTTTTATACATATATTGTGCATGTGGAGCAGGTTGGTTGAATGAATGAAGGTAAAAATATAGCTTCAAGGACATAGTAGGAACGAATGAAGGTAAAAATATAGCCTCAAGGACATAGTAGGAACAAATCGAAGGTAAACTATATTGTATGAAAACGCAAACAATAGGAAAATATGACTACAGATTCCAAACGAGCCGTCTACAATATGCACTAAATGGGACAACACAATTTGCTTGAAGAAAGGAAAATTGACTGAACAAGACAAATGTTTTGAAGGTTTTAGAAATATTAGGTAAGTGTTGTCCCATTTAGGTAGTGAATAATACAATGACAAAGCACAAAGGTTAACATAGGTAATCCATCTAGACACTACAACAAATGAGGTAATCCATCTAGACACTACAACAAATGTTTACATGGGTAATTGGTTTAGTCACTATATATATAGCAAGAATGCATCATTTTAATGTTGCTTTAGTAGTGTGTAAGCATAAAATGGATGACAACTCTTGACATGTGTTGATGCTACATGCAGGAACTAAAAAGTATTGTGCACATCAGAATTAATAATGATTTGAGCTTTGTAGCTGCTGCTGTTTTTGCAAGTTTGTCTGACTGTTCATTTCAGTACAATCCAGAATGAGATGGAACTGTTACCTCTGCCATGTGGAAATGTATTTATGGCACACGTGCGAGAGTCTTGCGAGTGTCTGCTGTTTCTGGCAGTGTTTTTACTTACCACAGCAGGAGAACTGAAAGTGTTCTCGGATGATTATGATGGCCATACTTCAGCTTCCCAGAATTATGTGCTACTGGTCTACAGATGTCTAGGATAAGATATTCACGAACGATTGCGTGTTGCACCATGATAAGGTTCTCAGATGACACCACGGTAGAAGGTCTGATCTCTAACAATGACGAGGGAGCATACAGGCAAGCAGTGGAGGAGCTAGTGGCTTGGTGCATAGACAACAATCTGGAATTAAACGGGGAAGTAGTTCTACAAGTAGACAGTTTCAGGTTTCTCGGCACAACCATTTCCTCGGATATAGGATGGGAAAAGCACATCACTGCCCATCAGAGACTATTCTTTTTCTGCCAGCTTAGGAAGTTTCGGATTAGCCAAGCTATCATGGCCAATTTTTACCGCACCACTGTAGAAAGCATTTTGACCTTTTCTTTCATTGTTTGGTATTCCAACGCAAACAACCAAGATAAAGAGCGTTTAGACCGTATTGTGCGCCAGGCTTCAAGATGCGTTGGTGGGGCCCTCCTGTCCATCGAGCCAAACATATTATCCATGATGAGTCCCACCCCGCCCACATGCTCCCCTCAGGCCGTAGATTCCGTTCCCTCGCCAGCAAAACCACACGCTCACGTGGTCTATGAGACACTTTGCGGGAGGGTGCTTCTGCGTGCGAATCTAAAAATAGTCATCTGTATATTTGCTGTTTCAGATGATGTACATTAAATATGCACCTGTTTTGTTATCTGTAATTCGGTTGTTTGTCAATGTCTATGTTCTACATGAGTGGGTCTGCTGTCTAGTATAATGGGTGGTTATATAGGTATGCTTTATTTGTTCTGTTTTTTTGTGCATGCGTGCCGCTGATCTAAAGCATGACAAAGTACTTGGACAAGGGATACCACTGCTTCTGTAACGCTGCTTGCAAGGAAGACGGGGTGGCCAAGGGATACCACTGCTTCTGTAACGCTGCTTGCAAGGAAGACACCCCGTCTTGCCTGAAGACAACAGGCCAGAAAAAGGAGGTGAAGTAAAGATGCTCCAGTAGGGGTGTCAGTGCTATCGACCAACATCCAGCCAGTGATGGGTGCAGCTCTTTGGCGAACTAGCAGAGGTAGGCATTTTCATATACATTTTTCAACTTGTCTGGTAGAAGTGTCCTTTTCATTGATTTATTCAGATTTCATGTTTGTGTTTCAGGTGTAAGACAAGAGAAATGGGCCACTTTGACCAGGATTGCTCTTACTGGGAGGAAGCTCTTTTGGTTCCTGGTGCAGTTTCAGCATTATCTTCCAAATTGCCAGGGAAGACCCGTTACATATTTGAAGAGGCTGACCGACATCAGGAAGTGACTGTGGTGATCGAGTGGTGCGATCAGAATTGTTTGGAATTAAATGTGACCCAAACATCTTAGTACTAGAGCACAATCAGTATTGAATGTGTATCATAACGTGAGTCTACATCAAGCCAGTATTTATTGTTGATCATTCCTTATCCATAATAAAGATTGTTGTATTGCATTGATTGTTGCTTTAGGTCCAGCGGACATTTCAGAAGAAAAAAAAAAAAATTACGTCCGTTTCCGAATCCAGTAGACCATGTCCATCACCAGCAAAATTAATGAAGCAAAGCTCAATTGTCAGCTTTTTTAGGAAGTTAACAGTGAACTAAGCTAACCTCCAACTTGCAGAAAATACAGCTATGCAAAGAAGGTTCATTTCGGCGCCCTCCAGCGATTCCCGTGATAAATGATTCCAAGGGCAATAATTTGTTCTTAGCGCTATGTAAACAAACCGCTTCAGTAGTTATGTTCCGGACACTCGCTTGCTTAAATCAATGAAGAAATGTGTAGTGTTTATCAGCATTATTTAATACATTCCATTCCATTTCGTTGAACTTGGCGTGTACAGAATGCTACTAGTTAATTGTCTAGTATTATCACATACATTTATTGAGAGGACAGTGCTTTGCTGAAGTTTCCTTTCATATAGAGAGAGTGAGTGAGTCATCATTGTTGCTTTTTGTTTCATATTAAATGTCAGAAAAAGAAACAGAAATGTTTTTTCAGCTTTTTTAAATGCATGATGGTTTAACAAAACATAATTGATGCGAGTAAATTTCAGAGTTAAATTTGGCAGAAGAATATTAACATTGTGCAATATATACATATACACACACACATGTCTTCTTTAGTCTATCTTAACCTATCAAATTTCCTTTTGCAACTACCTTTTGCAACTACAGTTCTATTATAGGCTTATTTATACAGTTGATCGAAAGCAGTAAATATAGTTTTAAGATGAGAGCCTAACAGTAGGTTAGCAGCGATTAAAATCAGAAGTGCAGTGTAAATGAGATAAACAGTAGATTCGAACACAGTTATTAACTGGAAATGCTAAATCAAGCAATGTTCAGAAAAGCTATTACCGGTATTCAAGCTTACTTTTGGGTTTGAGTTTTGACGGATCTAGGATGAGTACAGGCCGAGTACAGGCCTACTGAATCATCAGCATTGGTACGGTAATTTAATCGGCTGAATGCATAATTCAAGCAACTTGTTGGCAAGCTGTATTTACATTATTAAAACCAGACACTTATTAACTTGCAGAATCGCTTGTTAATTTAAGCAAGCGAGTGTCCGGAACATAATCTACTGAAGCGGACAAATTATCGCCCTTGGAATCATTTATCACGGGAATCGCTGAGGGGGCGCTACGAGTGGGCCTTCGCCGAGATGAACCTTCTTTGCGTAGCTGTACTTTCTTTGGTGTTATTAAGCACTTGTGTGTGTGTGAATACGAATAAAATACAAGTGTGTGTGTGTGTGCTCCTGTGTTTGTTCAAGCTTATTATTACTTTTCTTTCATATTTGGTTGGTTCAGTTCACTATACATTTACTGCACTGTTACTATGCCACTCTTGGTATGGCTTAAAAACGTGCACATTTTCCGGGGGGCTTTGCCCCACCTGGACCCCCTACAAGGGTCCTGTCCCTTGACCCCCGGCCTAGGCGGCCCCTGGACCCCGGCCTTTTCAGAGTTTGATGAGTTGTTCCCCACCCTGATCTTTACCCCAACCACTCGAACCCCCGGTTACAAAAACAAAATTGATTCTAACATCAAAGCGACAGTGGGAATTTAAAGCACTAAATTTCCAGAAAGTGGGGATACTAAAAATCCCTGCACTCCAACGGGGGTACTGTTGCTGCAGTGAATCGGTCATGTCTATAAAGAAAAGACCGGTTTTCAACTGGGGCTATCACTTTTCCCTTTATAGGTTAGAACAATCTACAGTGGCAAGATTCCTCATGACCCCCAAGGGGTGTTGTATTGCATTGGCGAATGGGATTGTAATAAGGCCATGAAGGACGATGTCACCTACTTGTTTTGTTCAGTTCTACAAACGCATAAAGAATAATGCTGCTGCTCTTGAAATCCCAAATCTACCTTTTTATAGTCGGAAGATTCCATCTATTCGATAGATTTTTTTTGCTTTTGTTATCCCAGTTGGGGTGCTGGGGGTTTCAGTATAAAAAGTATCCGCACTTTCTGGAAATTTAGTGCTTTAAATTCCCACTGTCGCTTTCTGCCAGGTGGTCATTAGGGCTTCATGTAAAATATGTGTTTTGTTGATTATGAGGTATTTTATATGTGTTTTGTTGATTATTAATGATGTTTTTGGTACACAGGGTTCGATAAATTAGAGTACAGCCTCAGCGTCCCCTGCGTGGGATGTCTTTACAATAAAGTGACTGGCTGGTGGAGAGCTCAGATTTACCACTAGGGTTGTTTCAGCAGATCTTTTATGCGGATCAGGGTTTGTCCGGTCCTGATTTGGCTCTGAAGAGACTATTGAGGTCACTGAGGGTTTTCTCCGGGCACTCTCTCCATTTAATAATGGTACAGGACGCAGTCAGTATACAAACAAATTCATTTTTCCCCCCATCTTGTAATAGCGATCTCCCTGCCTTTACACCACCTGTTGACAGATGAGCATGTATGTTGGTATAGATCGCCGCGCCCGATTGATTTGGGAAAAGACACATATATAGCATCCTGTATTTATTAATGTAATGTAATTTGTTTTCTGCCTATGGGAAACGCCTGTGGAGCTTTAAGACCATAAATAATGATGCGCTAATGGCTTTGGTTGGAGCTCCGTCCTCCGATTGCTGTAACCGGCTCTATAAATGTGCGTGCGTGCGTGCGTGGGACGGATTCGGAATGTGTATGTTACCGTTTTTTTAAATCAAATAAATCTTGTGTGATTTGTGTTACATTCTATTGCATAAGAACTTGTGTGCATAGAAACAGCTTACAGCTTCTGAGCGTGTGTGTGCATATAGAATACGATTGTAAAATATTTACCGTTCATCAAACGAATTTCAATGCTCTGTAGAATTTTGTCACTACAAACTACTTGCATATAAGCGCGCTTAAATCGTTTACGTTTGGTTATGTGAATTGTAAGTGACATATTGCAAATACACATTTTTGCTATATAGTAACATAATTCAACACTAGGCAGTTACTACAATGACAACAATGACTACATCACTACTACAGTGGAACCTCCGGTATCTGGTATGCTTTCGTTTATGCCACTGGCTTGTCAAAATGGCATCGCGCAAGAGGAATGTCTAAAGACATGACTGTTTTCTATGAAACATGTTTTACAGTTCTTTTTCAGAGAATACATGCTGGCGAGTGTGAAAATTATGACTCCATACCCCTCTGAGTCTGACCCTCCCCTCCCTTCCTTATAAGACCATTTTTTCCATGTGGATGATCGTATACCGGAGGTTCAACTGTATTTACATGAATCATACAACAGGTTCAGCTTCCCAGGCCAGGGGTTTTGCAAATCTAGCTGTAGCTAATCACTACTTCCACAAAAAAGCACCAAATGACAACAATCAGAGGGACAATAGAAGTACAAAAAAATAACCACAACTCATACATCGGCATCCGGACACATAGGCACACTGCAGAATCGCTTCTCTCGCTTGGACGAGCAGGCCAGGCCGCCATTCTTGGGCTTGGTTAGTCTTGGTCGTCGTCGGATCTGAACCGCGTCATCTCCACATGTCTGCGTGCACGGGGACCACTCGCCCCATTCTCCCAGCTTGCAGTCAATGGCTGAAGATAAAGAAAGGCAAGTTAAGTTTAGCATCGACGTCAGAGATCAATGTCTGTAGCATCGACGTCAGAGATCAATGTTCAATTGCTGTAGCATCGACGTCAGAGATCAATGTTCAATTTCTGTCATTCTGGTAGTTGATCCCAGATGTTATTTTCAATGACTCAATTACCCCTGTTTTTTTTCCCATGTGTGTGCGCGCGAGATATGGTGCAGTGAAGTATGGTTATGAAAGCGGCCATAGGGAAATCAGTGCTCAGTAGCAGTCTCATCTTATTAGTCTTGTCATAATAACCATATCATGGATCATGCCAATAATGCATTTACAACTGAATCAAAAGATTTTCTGTGCAAACGCTGTCAATGAAAGTTCTGTTTTTCCCTCCAACTGCAATGAAAATCTCAAAGCAAATACGAAAATTTCTTTCCTTTGTGTTCTCATTGGTAGATCAAGAACAACAAACTGTGAATGCGTGCGAGTGCATTTTTACTGGTAATAGTTTAACCACTTGCTGTCAGTCAAGTATGTGCACTATATAAATTGTTACTGTATTGATACCAAAATTATCCCAACCACCCTTCATGCAAACTTCATGTAGACTTTTGGATCTTATTTTCATTCTGAATATAGATATTACTTCATTCAGTGTCCACAAAGTAACTTACGACAGTGGTTGTCCACTTTGCATTGGCGCGACTTTTCCAACCGTCGTGGACATTTGTTGCCACCATTCTCCGCCTCTTGCTTCACCATCCGGGTCTTCGTCATCACTCCCTGAATCACAAAAAGCATTTGCAATTTCAGTAAGACAATATGACTTTTGTGTTATGCACATTTGTATTGTCTTCTTTTGGCTATATTCAATAAGACAGAATAGCATTAAAAGCTTATACAGTGAATGAACAATAAATGTCCACACCCACCCACCACTGACGATATGGTCAGTAAGACAGAATAGCATTAAAAGCTTATACAGTGAATGAACAATAAATGTCCACACCCACCCACCACTGACGATATGGCAGACAGAGATTTCATGGCCAGTATGTAAATCCTTGCAGTGCTTGGTGATTTAAAGCATATTGTAAGAACAAATTTATTTTAATTGAGTAATTTCAGTACCTTAATTAAGCATCACAACTATAATAATACAGCCCCCTTCCTCACTACAACTCGTAGCACTTTATTAACGTCATAGTATAATGGTAGTCTGTGTAAGCTTTATTAACGTGATAGCATAATGGTAGTCTGTGTCCTGTCCTATCCTGTCCCGTAACCCAAAGGTCGTAGGGGCACATATTTCTCTGGTAGTCTGCGTAAGGTTTATTAACGTGATAGTATAATGGTAGTCTGTGTAAGGATAGTAGTCTGTGTAAGGGGGCTTCAATTATTACACTTATCACCTCTGCGGTGCGGACCTCACGTCTCTATTACTATCAGAGAGCAGAGAGAGAGGCGAGACTTGTGGAATACGGCGTTCAAGAGCGTCTGCTATGACTGTGCCCAGAACAAGTCCATGTGACATGGAATTAAATTACATTACATGATTTACGTCCCGCGGACTCTTCCGAGCCAAATCAGGACCAGAAAAGTGAAAGAGGACTCACCTCTGATTCGCATAAAACAACTCTAGTGGTAACACTGAAGGCAATCTACCAGCCCGTCACTGTACAATAAAGACATCCCACGCAGGGACGCTGAGGCTATACTTTAATTTATCGAACCCCGTTTACCCCCCCCCCCCCCCCCCCCCCCAAAAAAAAAAAATACAAACATCATTATAAAATATCAACAAAACACAGAGTAGGAATGAGAAAGACAACGACAGTGGGAATTTAAAGCACTAAATTTCCAGAACGTGGGGATACTATTTATACTGAAACCACCGGCACCCCCACGGGGGGGGGGGGGGGGTGGGGGGGGTGGGTTGTGACATGGAATGGTGTGCTTGTAAGTGTGCTATACAAGCAGACACTGGACTTTTACCTTTCCACAACTAACGGAGCAGGCGGACCAGGCTGACCAGGGCGTCACCATGCAGTCTGTTGACGGTCCGTCATTGTGCTTCCTCTGCCTCCTCCTCCTGCGTGACTTGGCATGACGTCGTCGCTCTTCCTCCTCGTCATCATCACCGCGCATGGTGTGACGTAACTTCCGTCGCAACCTGCGCACCATACGTCGCTGTTCGCGCAGCATCATTTTGTGTGCTCGAGGCTCCATTTCCAGACTCTCTGTGGACTTGATCATCATCTCCATCTTCATGATCGCCGCCTGCAGTCAAAATTAACGTTACAGCGCTATTTTGTTTTCTGCCAACTGGTAATCAGCCGAAATAAAATAAAGACATGAATCAATGTAGACAAATATGTGATAACGTACAACAACTGCCTATGACTATCTTCACTTTGTCCTAATGTCGTTTATGTCCATTGTCTCCCCATAATACACTGTATGATCTGTCTTACCTTAATGTCGTTCATGTCCATTGTCTCCCCCATAGCCATGATGGCTTGTTTCTGCATCATGAACTCTTTCTGCTGTTTGTCGGCCTCCATCTGGTTCTGCTTGTCCATCATGGCTTGTTTCTGCATTTGCTGCTGCTTCATTTGCGCGTCCAACTCCATCTGTCGTTGCTTGTCCATCATGGCGATTTTCTCCAGCATCTGGGACTTGTCCGACATCGCATTGCGTTTCAACTCCGCTGGAAAGGTACGAGACAATAGCGTAGGAAATGTGCAACAAATACATCACTTCAAGACTTAACACAACTCATATTCCTGTTTGTACTCCACATCATAGGACAAAAAATTTATTGTTTTTGGGCCACAGTTGTTAAAACACTTGAGAGCAAACATTAAGAAATGCCATGGAAATGTCAATAATCCATCAGGTATTGCCATCAAAATGTGTCAGTGATCCTAGTGGGATATAGTTATCTGTACTGACGCAATTAACCACTTTAGAGCTCAACGTTGACAGGGTTATCTTCCATCCCAAAGTACTTTAGAGCTGAACGTGGACAGGGTTATCTCCCATCCTTCGTTCTTACCTTTTCTTTTATCTGCTGGTATGGAAGTTTGTGTGTAAAAAACAAAAGTGTGCTGGATCGAGTGGTGAATGTCTGTGGGAAGATGATTGAGGGAGTGAAACAAGAGATTCTGCAGGTGGAAAGCCAGTTGCATTGTGTTGGATAGCACTCATGTGCTTGTGCACCATCCCCAAGGCTGTCTCATCATGTTAGCATGCATAAGTGTAATTATATTATATATTAATGTGTGAATGTGCAGTGATTGTTGTTATTATTGTGATGTTTATTCCTTGTTGATTGTAATTGTACACCACAATGTAATTTCTTTTAAAAGATATATTATCTTATCCCAATGTCAATCACTATTGGTCCATTTATCTGCAGAGGTCCAATCACATTTCTTTACAGGCAATTACGGTATGGTCTACATAGTCTTCTACCTGACAATGTCTACTTTGACGATATCTGCATAGGGTTCCAACTTCGACAGTGTCTACATAGGGTTCCAACTTCGACAGTGTCTACATAGGGTTCCAACTTCGACAGTGTCTACATAGGGTTCCAACTCTGACAGGGTCTACATAGGGATCCAAGTTTGACAGGGTCTACAAATAGAGTTTCAACTTTGAAAGTGTCTACAAATAGGGTTCCAACTTTGACAGGGTCTGCAATGTCTCTACATACAGTCAGAACTTTCTACGGGGTGCTCTCCATCCAAATGTCGCTCTTCAAACATTGTCAGCACGTACCCGGCCGTGTGTCCATAGTAAACACTCAGCATGTGTGTCCATAGTAGGCTAAACAATCAGCATGTGTGTCCATAGTAGGCTAAACACTCAGCATGTGCACATGTGTTTCAGCGTAAACACTATCACATACCCATGTGTTCAGTGTAAACACTATCACATACCCATGTGTTCAGCGCATAGCTCCACGCACTCTTCCTCCGTGTCGAATCTGTTCTCGTTTCCACGGCAACCGCCGTAGCTGAAGACTTGGCACTTCTCCATGCTGCTGTTGTAGAACCAACGTGGAAAGTTCCCCTTGCAGGGCCCCAGGTCTGTGTCCAAGCTACAGATGGCTGGACAACATTCAATACAGAAAAGCGTCATTGGTCATTTATTAAAGCGTCATTGGTCATTTATTATATGATGATAATGTATATTATAAGTGCTATATTCCTAAATCAGAGTCAAAGCGCCGCAGTCTGTTACATACATACAGGTCTACACTCACATCACGCAGTCTGTTACATACATACAGGTCTACACTCACATCACGCAGTCTGTTACATACATACAGGTCTACACTCACATCACACAGTCTGTTACATACATACAGGTCTACACTCACATCACACAGTCTGTTACATACATACAGGTCTACACTCACATCACACAGTCTGTTACATACATACAGGCCTACACTCACATCACACAGTCTGTTACATACATACAGGCCTACACTCACATCACACAGTCTGTTACATACATACAGGTCTACACTCACATCACACAGTCTGTTACATACATACAGGTCTACACTCACATCACACAGTCTGTTACATACATACAGGTCTACACTCACATCACACAGTCTGTTACATACATACAGGCCTACACTCACATCACACAGTCTGTTACATACATACAGGTCTACACACACATCACACAGTCTGTTACATACATACAGGTCTACACTCACATCACACAGTCTGTTACATACATACAGGTCTACACTCACATCACACAGTCTGTTACATACATACAGGTCTACACTCACATCACACAGTCTGTTACATACATACAGGTCTACACTCACATCACACAGTCTGTTACATACATACATACAGGTCTACACTCACATCACACAGTCTGTTACATACATACAGGTCTACACTCACATCACACAGTCTGTTACATACATACATACAGGTCTACACACACAGTCTGTTACATACATACAGGTCTACACTCACATCACACAGTCTGTTACATACATACAGGTCTACACACACATCACACAGTCTGTTACATACATACAGGTCTACACTCACATCACACAGTCTGTTACATACATACAGGTCTACACTCACATCACACAGTCTGTTACATACATACAGGTCTACACACACAGTCTGTTACATACATACAGGTCTACACTCACAGTCTGTTACATACATACAGGTCTACACTCACAGTCTGTTACATACATACAGGTCTACACACACAGTCTGTTACATACATACAGGTCTACACACACAGTCTGTTACATACATACAGGTCTACACACACATCACACAGTCTGTTACATACATACAGGTCACACACAGTCTGTTACATACATACAGGTCTACACTCACATCACACAGTCTGTTACATACATACAGGTCTACACTCACATCACACAGTCTGTTACATACATACAGGTCTACACTCACATCACACAGTCTGTTACATACATACAGGTCTACACACACAGTCTGTTACATACATACAGGTCTACACTCACATCACACAGTCTGTTACATACATACAGGTCTACACTCACATCACACAGTCTGTTACATACATACAGGTCTACACTCACATCACAGTCTGTTACATACATACAGGTCTACACTCACATCACACAGTCTGTTACATACATACAGGTCTACACTCACATCACACAGTCTGTTACATACATACAGGTCTACACTCACATCACACAGTCTGTTACATACATACAGGTCTACACTCACATCACACAGTCTGTTACATACATACAGGTCTACACTCACATCACACAGTCTGTTACATACATACAGGTCTACACTCACATCACACAGTCTGTTACATACATACAGGTCTACACTCACATCACACAGTCTGTTACATACATACAGGTCTACACTCACATCACACAGTCTGTTACATACATACAGGTCTACACTCACATCACACAGTCTGTTACATACATACAGGTCTACACTCACATCACACAGTCTGTTACATACATACATACAGGTCTACACTCACATCACACAGTCTGTTACATACATACAGGTCTACACTCACATCACACAGTCTGTTACATACATTCATACAGGTCTACACTCACATCACACAGTCTGTTACATACATACAGGTCTACACTCACATCACACAGTCTGTTACATACATTCATACAGGTCTACACTCACATCACACAGTCTGTTACATACATTCATACAGGTCTACACTCACATCACACAGTCTGTTACATACATACAGGTCTACACTCACATCACGCAGTCTGTTACATACATACAGGTCTACACTCACATCACGCAGTCTGTTACATACATACAGGTCTACACTCACATCACACAGTCTGTTACATACATACAGGTCTACACTCACATCACGCAGTCTGTTACATACATACAGGTCTACACTCACATCACGCAGTCTGTTACATACATACAGGTCTACACTCACATCACGCAGTCTGTTACATACATACAGGTCTACACTCACATCACACAGTCTGTTACATACATACAGGTCTACACTCACATCACACAGTCTGTTACATACATACAGGTCTACACTCACATCACACAGTCTGTTACATACATACAGGTCTACACTCACATCACACAGTCTGTTACATACATACAGGTCTACACTCACATCACACAGTCTGTTACATACATACAGGTCTACACTCACATCACACAGTCTGTTACATACATACAGGTCTACACTCACATCACACAGTCTGTTACATACATACAGGTCTACACTCACATCACACAGTCTGTTACATACATACAGGTCTACACTCACATCACACAGTCTGTTACATACATACAGGTCTACACTCACATCACACAGTCTGTTACATACATACAGGTCTACACTCACATCACACAGTCTGTTACATACATACAGGTCTACACTCACATCACACAGTCTGTTACATACATACAGGTCTACACTCACATCACGCAGTCTGTTACATACATACAGGTCTACATTCACATCACACAGTCTGTTACATACATACAGGTCTACACTCACAGTCTGTTACATACATACAGGTCTACACTCACAGTCTGTTACATACATACAGTCTGTTACATACATACAGGTCTACACTCACATCACACAGTCTGTTACATACATACAGGTCTACACTCACAGTCACACAGTCTGTTACATACATACAGGTCTACACTCACATCACACAGTCTGTTACATACATACAGGTCTACACTCACAGTCTGTTACATACATACAGGTTGTTACATACATACAGGTCTACACTCACATCACACAGTCTGTTACATACATACAGGTCTACACTCACATCACACAGTCTGTTACATACATACAGGTTGTTACATACATACAGGTCTACACTCACATCACACAGTCTGTTACATACATACAGGTCTACACACACAGTCTGTTACATACATACAGGTCTACACTCACATCACACAGTCTGTTACATACATACAGGTCTACACTCACATCACACAGTCTGTTACATACATACAGGTCTACATTCACATCACACAGTCTGTTACATACATACAGGTCTACACTCACATCACGCAGTCTGTTACATACATACAGGTCTACACTCACATCACACAGTCTGTTACATACATACAGGTCTACACTCACATCACACAGTCTGTTACATACATACAGGTCTACATTCACATCACACAGTCTGTTACATACATACAGGTCTACACTCACAGTCTGTTACATACATACAGGTCTACACTCACATACATACAGGTTGTTACATACATACAGGTCTACACTCACATCACACAGTCTGTTACATACATACAGGTCTATACTCACAGTCTGTTACATACATACAGGTCTACATTCACATCACACAGTCTGTTACATACATACAGGTCTACACTCACAGTCTGTTACATACATACAGGTCTACACTCACAGTCTGTTACATACATACAGGTTGTTACATACATACAGGTCTACACTCACATCACACAGTCTGTTACATACATACAGGTCTATACTCACATCACACAGTCTGTTACATACATACAGGTCTACATTCACATCACACAGTCTGTTACATACATACAGGTCTACACTCACATCACACAGTCTGTTACATACATACAGGTCTATCACTCACAGTCTGTTACATACATACAGGTCTACACTCACATCACACAGTCTGTTACATACATACAGGTCTACACTCACAGTCTGTTACATACATACAGGTCTACACTCACAGTCTGTTACATACATACAGGTTGTTACATACATACAGGTCTACACTCACATCACACAGTCTGTTACATACATACAGGTCTACACTCACATCACACAGTCTGTTACATACATACAGGTCTACACTCACATCACACAGTCTGTTACATACATACAGGTCTACACTCACAGTCTGTTACATACATACAGGTCTACACTCACAGTCTGTTACATACATACAGGTTGTTACATACATACAGGTCTACACTCACATCACACAGTCTGTTACATACATACAGGTTGTTACATACATACAGGTCTACACTCACAGTCTGTTACATACATACAGGTCTACACTCACAGTCTGTTACATACATACAGGTCTACACTCACAGTCTGTTACATACATACAGGTCTACACTCACAGTCTGTTACATACATACAGGTTGTTACATACATACAGGTCTACACTCACAGTCTGTTACATACATACAGGTCTACACTCACAGTCTGTTACATACATACAGGTCTACACTCACATCACACAGTCTGTTACATACATACAGGTCTACACTCACATCACACAGTCTGTTACATACATACAGGTCTATACTCACATCACACAGTCTGTTACATACATACAGGTCTACACTCACATCACACAGTCTGTTACATACATACAGGTCTACACTCACAGTCTGTTACATACATACAGGTCTACACTCACATCACACAGTCTGTTACATACATACAGGTCTACACTCACATCACACAGTCTGTTACATACATACAGGTCTACACTCACATCACACAGTCTGTTACATACATACAGGTCTACACTCACATCACACAGTCTGTTACATACATACAGGTCTACACTCACATCACACAGTCTGTTACATACATACAGGTCTACACTCACATCACACAGTCTGTTACATACATACAGGTCTACACTCACATCACAGAGTCTGTTACATACATACAGGTCTACACTCACATCACACAGTCTGTTACATACATACAGGTCTACACACACAGTCTGTTACATACATACAGGTCTACACTCACATCACACAGTCTGTTACATACATACAGGTCTATACTCACATCACGCAGTCTGTTACATACATACAGGTCTACACACACATCACACAGTCTGTTACATACATACAGGTCTACACTCACATCACACAGTCTGTTACATACATACAGGTCTATACTCACATCACACAGTCTGTTACATACATACAGGTCTACACTCACATCACACAGTCTGTTACATACATACATACAGGTCTACACTCACATCACAGTCTGTTACATACATACAGGTCTACATTCACATCACACAGTCTGTTACATACATACAGGTCTACACTCACAGTCTGTTACATACATACAGGTCTACACTCACAGTCTGTTACATACACTCACATCACACAGTCTGTTACATACAGTCTGTTACATACATACAGGTCTACACTCACATCACACAGTCTGTTACATACATACAGGTCTACACTCACATCACACAGTCTGTTACATACATACAGGTCTACACTCACATCACACAGTCTGTTACATACATACAGGTCTACACTCACATCACACAGTCTGTTACATACATACAGGTCTACACTCACATCACACAGTCTGTTACATACATACAGGTCTACACTCACATCACACACAGTCTGTTACATACATACAGGTCTACACTCACATCACACAGTCTGTTACATACATACAGGTCTACACTCACATCACACAGTCTGTTACATACATACAGGTCTACACTCACATCACACAGTCTGTTACATACATACAGGTCTACACTCACATCACGCAGTCTGTTACATACATACAGGTCTACACTCACATCACACAGTCTGTTACATACATACAGGTCTACACTCACAGTCTGTTACATACATACAGGTCTACACTCACAGTCTGTTACATACATACAGGTCTACACTCACATCACACAGTCTGTTACATACATACAGGTCTACACTCACATCACACAGTCTGTTACATACATACAGGTCTACACTCACATCACACAGTCTGTTACATACATACAGGTCTACACTCACATCACACAGTCTGTTACATACATACAGGTCTACACTCACATCACACAGTCTGTTACATACATACAGGTCTACACTCACATCACACAGTCTGTTACATACATACAGGTCTACACTCACATCACACAGTCTGTTACATACATACAGGTCTACACTCACATCACACAGTCTGTTACATACATACAGGGTCTACACTCTACATCACACAGTCTGTTACATACATACAGGTCTACACTCACATCACACAGTCTGTTACATACATACAGGTCTACACTCACATCACACACAGTCTGTTACATACATACAGGTCTACACTCACATCACACAGTCTGTTACATACATACAGGTCTACACTCACATCACACAGTCTGTTACATACATACAGGTCTACACTCACATCACACAGTCTGTTACATACATACAGGTCTACACTCACATCACACAGTCTGTTACATACATACAGGTCTACACTCACATCACACAGTCTGTTACATACATACAGGTCTACACTCACATCACACAGTCTGTTACATACATACAGGTCTACACTCACATCACACAGTCTGTTACATACATACAGGTCTACACTCACACATCACACAGTCTGTTACATACATACAGGTCTACACTCACATCACACAGTCTGTTACATACATACAGGTCTACACTCACATCACACAGTCTGTTACATACATACAGGTTGTTACATACATACAGGTCTACACTCACATCACACAGTCTGTTACATACATACAGGTCTACACTCACAGTCTGTTACATACATACAGGTCTACACTCACATCACACAGTCTGTTACATACATACAGGTCTACACTCACAGTCTGTTACATACATACAGGTTGTTACATACATACAGGTCTACACTCACATCACGCAGTCTGTTACATACATACAGGTCTACACTCACATCACACAGTCTGTTACATACATACAGGTCTACACTCACATCACACAGTCTGTTACATACATACAGGTCTACTCTCTAATACTCACAGTCTGTTACATACATACAGGTCTACACTCACATCACACAGTCTGTTACATACATACAGGTCTACACTCACAGTCTGTTACATACACAGTCTGTTACATACATACAGGTCTACACTCACATCACACAGTCTGTTACATACATACAGGTCTACACTCACAGTCACACAGGTTGTTACATACATACAGGTCTACACTCACATCACACAGTCTGTTACATACATACAGGTCTACACTCACATCACACAGTCTGTTACATACATACAGGTCTACACTCACATCACACAGTCTGTTACATACATACAGGTCTACACTCACATCACACAGTCTGTTACATACATACAGGTCTACACTCACATCACACAGTCTGTTACATACATACAGGTCTACACTCACATCACACAGTCTGTTACATACATACAGGTCTACACTCACATCACACAGTCTGTTACATACATACAGGTCTACACTCACATCACACAGTCTGTTACATACATACAGGTCTACACTCACATCACACAGTCTGTTACATACATACAGGTCTACACTCACAGTCTGTTACATACATACAGGTCTACACTCACATCACACAGTCTGTTACATACATACAGGTCTACACTCACATCATACATACAGGTCTGTTACATACATACAGGTCTACACTCACATCACACAGTCTGTTACATACATACATTACAGGTCTACACTCACATCACACAGTCTGTACATATACATACGGTCTACACTCCACAGTCTGTTACATACATACAGGTTGTTACATACATACAGGTCTACACTCACATCACGCAGTCTGTTACATACATACAGGTCTACACTCACATCACGCAGTCTGTTACATACATACAGGTCTACACTCACATCACACAGTCTGTTACATACATACATACAGGTCTACATTCACATCACACAGTCTGTTACATACATACATACAGGTCTACACTCACATCACACAGTCTGTTACAATACATACAGGTCTACATCTCACATCACACAGTCTGTTACATACATACATACAGGTCTACACTCACATCACACAGTCTGTTACATACATACAGGTCTCACTCACATCACCAGTCTGTTACATACATACAGGTCTACACTCACATCACACAGTCTGTTACATACATACATACAGGTCTACACTCACATCACACAGTCTGTTACATACATACAGGTCTACACTCACATCACACAGTCTGTTACATACATACAGGTCTACACTCACATCACACAGTCTGTTACATACATACAGGTTGTTACATACATACAGGTCTACACTCACATCACACAGTCTGTTACATACATACAGGTCTACACTCACATCACACAGTCTGTTACATACATACATACAGGTCTACACTCACATCACACAGTCTGTTACATACATACAGGTCTTACACTCACATCACACAGTCTATACACTCACATCACGCACGTCTGTTACATACATACAGGTCTTCACTCACATCACACAGTCTGTTACATACATACAGGTCTACACTCACATCACACAGTCTGTTTACATACATACATACAGGGTCTACACTCACATCACACAGTCTGTTACATACATACAGGTCTACACTCACATCACACAGTCTGTTACATACATACAGGTCTACACTCACATCACACAGTTGTTACATACATACAGGTCTACACATCACACAGTCTGTTACATACATACAGGTCTACACTCACATCACACAGTCTGTTACATACATACAGGTCTACACTCACATCACACGTTGTTACATACATACCGGTCTACACTCACATCACAGTCTGTTACATACATACAGGTCTATACTCACATCACACAGTCTGTTACATACATACAGGGCTACACTCACATCACACAGTCTGTTACATACATACAGGTCTATACTCACATCACAGTCTGTTACATACATACAGGTCTACACTCACATCACACAGTCTGTTACATACATACAGGTCTTACTCACATCACATAGTCTGTTACCATACATACAGGTCTACACTCACATCACACAGTCTGTTACATACATACAGGTCTACACTCACATCACACAGTCTGTTACATACATACAGGTCTACACTCAACATCACACAGTCTGTTACATACATACAGGTCTACACTCACATCACACAGTCTGTTACATACATACAGGTCTACACTACATCACACAGTCTGTTACATACATACAGGTCTATACTCACATCACACAGTCTGTTACATACATACAGGTCTACACTCACATCAGTCTGTTACATACATACAGGTCTACACTCACATCACACAGTCTGTTACATACATACAGGCTACACTCACATCACACAGTCTGTTACATACATACAGGTCTACACTCACATCACACAGTCTGTTACATACATACAGGTCTACACTCACATCACACAGTCTGTTACATACATACAGGTCTACACTCACATCACACAGTCTGTTACATACATACAGGTCTACACTCACATCACACAGTCTGTTACATACATACAGGTCTACACTCACATCACACAGTCTGTTACATACATACAGGTCTACACTCACATCACAGTCTGTTACATACATACAGGTCTACACTCACATCACACAGTCTGTTACATACATACAGGTTGTTACATACATACAGGTCTACACTCACATCACACAGTCTGTTACATACATACAGGTCTACACTCACATCACACAGTCTGTTACATACATACAGGTCTACACTCACATCACACAGTCTGTTACATACATACAGGTCTACACTCACATCACACAGTCTGTTACATACATACAGGTCTACACTCACATCACACAGTCTGTTA
This sequence comes from Oncomelania hupensis, assembly GCA_036898135.1. Classification (NCBI taxonomy): domain Eukaryota; kingdom Metazoa; phylum Mollusca; class Gastropoda; order Littorinimorpha; family Pomatiopsidae; genus Oncomelania; species Oncomelania hupensis. Next base: position 668,854 of record CM072515.1, on the reverse strand, counting down.
CATACATACAGGTCTACACTCACATCACACAGTCTGTTACATACATACAGGTCTACACTCACATCACACAGTCTGTTACATACATACAGGTCTACACTCACATCACACAGTCTGTTACATACATACAGGTCTACACTCACATCACACAGTCTGTTACATACATACAGGTCTACACTCACATCACACAGTCTGTTACATACATACAGGTCTACACTCACATCACACAGTCTGTTACATACATACAGGTCTACACTCACATCACGCAGTCTGTTACATACATACAGGTCTACACTCACATCACACAGTCTGTTACATACATACAGGTCTACACTCACATCACACAGTCTGTTACATACATACAGGTCTACTACTCACATCACACAGTCTGTTACATACATACAGGTCTACACTCACATCACACAGTCTGTTACATACATACAGGTCTACACTCACATCACACAGTCTGTTACATACATACAGGTCTACACTCACATCACACAGTCTGTTACATACATACAGGTCTACACTCACATCACACAGTCTGTTACATACATACAGGTCTACACTCACATCACACAGTCTGTTACATACATACAGGTCTACACTCACATCACACAGTCTGTTACATACATACAGGTCTACACTCACATCACACAGTCTGTTACATACATACAGGTCTACACTCACATCACACAGTCTGTTACATACATACAGGTCTACACTCACATCACACAGTCTGTTACATACATACAGGTCTACACTCACATCACACAGTCTGTTACATACATACAGGTCTACACTCACATCACACAGTCTGTTACATACATACAGGTCTACACTCACATCACACAGTCTGTTACATACATACAGGTCTACACTCACATCACACAGTCTGTTACATACATACAGGTCTACACTCACAGTCTGTTACATACATACAGGTTGTTACATACATACAGGTCTACACTCACATCACGCAGTCTGTTACATACATACAGGTCTACACTCACATCACACAGTCTGTTACATACATACAGGTTGTTACATACATACAGGTCTACACTCACATCACACAGTCTGTTACATACATACAGGTTGTTACATACATACAGGTCTACACTCACATCACACAGTCTGTTACATACATACAGGTCTACACTCACATCACACAGTCTGTTACATACATACAGGTCTACACTCACATCACACAGTCTGTTACATACATACAGGTCTACACTCACATCACACAGTCTGTTACATACATACAGGTCTCTACACTCACATCACACAGTCTGTTACATACATACAGGTCTACACTCACATCACACAGTCTGTTACATACATACAGGTCTACACTCACATCACACAGTCTGTTACATACATACAGGTCTACACTCACATCACACAGTCTGTTACATACATACAGGTCTACACTCACATCACACAGTCTGTTACATACATACAGGTCTACACTCACATCACACAGTCTGTTACATACATACAGGTCTACACTCACATCACACAGTCTGTTACATACATACAGGTCTACACTCACATCACACAGTCTGTTACATACATACAGGTCTACACTCACATCACACAGTCTGTTACATACATACAGGTCTACACTCACATCACACAGTCTGTTACATACATACAGGTCTACACTCACATCACACAGTCTGTTACATACATACAGGTCTACACTCACATCACACAGTCTGTTACATACATACAGGTCTACATTCACATCACACAGTCTGTTACATACATACAGGTTGTTACATACATACAGGTCTACACTCACATCACACAGTCTGTTACATACATACAGGTCTACACTCACATCACACACTCTGTTACATACATACAGGTCTACACTCACATCACACACTCTGTTACATACATACAGGTCTATACTCACATCACACAGTCTGTTACATACATACAGGTCTATATTCACATCACACAGTCTGTTACATACATACAGGTCTACACTCACATCACACAGTCTGTTACATACATACAGGTCTATACTCACATCACGCAGTCTGTTACATACATACAGGTCTACACTCACATCACGCAGTCTGTTACATACATACAGGTCTACACTCACATCACGCAGTCTGTTACATACATACAGGTCTATACTCACATCACACAGTCTGTTACATACATACAGGTCTATACTCACATCACACAGTCTGTTACATACATACAGGTCTACACTCACATCACACAGTCTGTTACATACATACAGGTCTACACTCACATCACGCAGTCTGTTACATACATACAGGTCTACACTCACATCACACAGTCTGTTACATACATACAGGTCTATACTCACATCACACAGTCTGTTACATACATACAGGTCTACACTCACATCACACAGTCTGTTACATACATACAGGTCTACACTCACATCACACAGTCTGTTACATACATACAGGTCTACATTCACATCACACAGTCTGTTACATACATACAGGTCTACATTCACATCACACAGTCTGTTACATACATACAGGTCTATACTCACATCACGCAGTCTGTTACATACATACAGGTCTACACTCACATCACACAGTCTGTTACATACATACAGGTCTACACTCACATCACGCAGTCTGTTACATACATACAGGTCTACACTCACATCACACAGTCTGTTACATACATACAGGTCTACACTCACATCACACAGTCTGTTACATACATACAGGTCTACACTCACATCACACAGTCTGTTACATACATACAGGTCTACACTCACATCACACAGTCTGTTACATACATACAGGTCTACACTCACATCACACAGTCTGTTACATACATACAGGTCTACACTCACATCACACAGTCTGTTACATACATACAGGTCTACACTCACAGTCTGTTACATACATACAGGTTGTTACATACATACAGGTCTACACTCACATCACGCAGTCTGTTACATACATACAGGTCTACACTCACATCACACAGTCTGTTACATACATACAGGTCTACACTCACATCACACATACAGGTCTACACTCACATCACACAGTCTGTTACATACATACAGGTCTACACTCACATCACACAGTCTGTTACATACATACAGGTCTACACTCACATCACACAGTCTGTTACATACATACAGGTCTACACTCACATCACACAGTCTGTTACATACATACAGGTCTACACTCACATCACACAGTCTGTTACATACATACAGGTCTACACTCACATCACGCAGTCTGTTACATACATACAGGTCTACACTCACATCACACAGTCTGTTACATACATACAGGTCTACACTCACATCACACAGTCTGTTACATACATACAGGTCTACACTCACATCACACAGTCTGTTACATACATACAGGTCTACACTCACATCACGCAGTCTGTTACATACATACAGGTCTACACTCACATCACGCAGTCTGTTACATACATACAGGTCTACACTCACATCACACAGTCTGTTACATACATACAGGTCTACACTCACATCACACAGTCTGTTACATACATACAGGTCTACACTCACATCACACAGTCTGTTACATACATACAGGTCTACACTCACATCACACAGTCTGTTACATACATACAGGTCTACACTCACATCACACAGTCTGTTACATACATACAGGTCTACACTCACATCACACAGTCTGTTACATACATACAGGTCTACACTCACATCACACAGTCTGTTACATACATACAGGTCTACACTCACATCACACAGTCTGTTACATACATACAGGTCTACACTCACATCACACAGTCTGTTACATACATACAGGTCTACACTCACATCACGCAGTCTGTTACATACATACAGGTCTACACTCACATCACACAGTCTGTTACATACATACAGGTCTGTTACATACATACAGGTCTACACTCACATCACACAGTCTGTTACATACATACAGGTCTACACTCACATCACACAGTCTGTTACATACATACAGGTCTACACTCACATCACACAGTCTGTTACATACATACAGGTCTACACTCACATCACACAGTCTGTTACATACATACAGGTCTACACTCACATCACACAGTCTGTTACATACATACAGGTCTACACTCACATCACACAGTCTGTTACATACATACAGGTCTACACTCACATCACACAGTCTGTTACATACATACAGGTCTACACTCACATCACACAGTCTGTTACATACATACAGGTCTACACTCACATCACACAGTCTGTTACATACATACAGGTCTACACTCACATCACACAGTCTGTTACATACATACAGGTCTACACTCACAGTCTGTTACATACATACAGGTCTACACTCACATCACACAGTCTGTTACATACATACAGGTCTACACTCACATCACACAGTCTGTTACATACATACAGGTCTACACTCACATCACACAGTCTGTTACATACATACAGGTCTACACTCACATCACACAGTCTGTTACATACATACAGGTCTACACTCACATCACACAGTCTGTTACATACATACAGGTCTACACTCACATCACACAGTCTGTTACATACATACAGGTCTACACTCACATCACACAGTCTGTTACATACATACAGGTCTACACTCACATCACACAGTCTGTTACATACATACAGGTCTACACTCACATCACACAGTCTGTTACATACATACAGGTCTACACTCACATCACACAGTCTGTTACATACATACAGGTCTACACTCACATCACGCAGTCTGTTACATACATACAGGTCTACACTCACATCACACAGTCTGTTACATACATACAGGTCTACACTCACAGTCTGTTACATACATACAGGTCTACACTCACAGTCTGTTACATACATACAGGTCTACACTCACATCACACAGTCTGTTACATACATACAGGTCTACACTCACATCACACAGTCTGTTACATACATACAGGTCTACACTCACATCACACAGTCTGTTACATACATACAGGTCTATACTCACATCACACAGTCTGTTACATACATACAGGTCTATACTCACATTAATGACGATTGGTGGTGTGTGTCATATTAACATTTGGCGAACCAACCATTAGAAGTTCCATTATGTTTTCATCCTTTTGTATTCTTAAAATGTGCACTTTTTTAAAAGAATGTTAGAAGTTCCATTATGTTTTTATCTTTCTGTATTCTTAAAATGTGCACTTTAAAAACTTTGTAACAAGTGGTTTCTGTCCACTGTTCTACTACACTCACCATATCATAAAGTAAACCTAACCTCAAGTTTTCAGACGTCTACATTCGAAAGCATAATTTCCTGGAATCCAATAACCCAAGTTATTGAAAAGGAGAAGAAAAAAAAAGAACACAATTTTTTAATCCGAGTTCTTAATAAAACATTTTGTGTGTGCTAAGGGACGTAAATTCGTACATGCTTCTTAACTTTACACAATTATTTCCCTTGCACTAATAGTAAAGACACCAAATTAGCCTTGCACCAGCAAAAACTTAGACCTAGTTAAAATTACCTGTAAAGTTCTTAGTTAAAATTACCTGTAAAGTTCATAGTTAAAATTACCTGTAAAGTTCATAGTTAAAATTACCTGTAAAGTTCATAGTTAATTTTACCTGTAAAGTTCTTCATCATCATGGCTTTGCGGCAGTCAAAGATCTTCCCTCGGCACAAATCCTTCTCCATGAGATGAATGCCGCAGTCAACAGTCTTCTCTGATCTGCAAATGTACAACTCATTAGTTATGAACACTTTGGCAAGCAACTGCCAAAGGATTAACATGAATTAACACTTATTAAGCGCACAAAAAAAGCATGATTACAGCACTTATGGAAGAAGGTCTTATTACGAATGCAGCTTTGTTATCTCCATGAAAAAGTAATATTGCACTACAACACAGATGACTGTTTAAGTGTGTAACAAACACTGAAATATTGCACTACAACACAGATGACTGTTTAAGTGTGTAACAAATTAACAAGCTGTTTATTAGTGTGTAACAAACAAGATGGTGAAAGCAATAGAACTAACCTGCTGATGAACATCCTCCATCGTTCTTTCATGCCCAGTCCACATGTCTGACTGCAGGGTGACCAGTCAGACCAGCCCGTCACGGCACATATGTCGTCAGGGTCACGCTCAAGTTCATGTCGCATTACGAAGTCGTCCGAAATCTTTTTCCGCGGCGCTGGTTCCTGGCAGTCCCCCAGGCAGGGCTCCTGAAACACAACATACCCGGCACAGGTTGTCAAACCGTACACTTTAACAGGTCATCACAAATCAAGCTTATTTGAACCATACACTATAACAGTTCACAGGAAATCAAGGCTTATGTGAATCAAGCTTATTTGAACCATACACTATAACAGTTCACAGGATGAACTATACACTATAACAGTTCACAGGATGAACCATACACTATAACAGTTCACAGGATGAACCATACACTATAACAGTTCACAGGATGAACCATACACTATAACAGTTCACAGGAAATCAAGGCTTATGTGAATCAAGCTTATTTGAACCATACACTACAGGGGCGGATCAGAGTAAATGCCCGGAGGGGGACACTGCCATTTAATTTTTTTTAAAATCCGGTATACAGATTCGTGCTTGCACGCAAACATAGTAAAAGAAAGGTTGACATGAGTGTGGTTTGTGTGTGTGTGTGTGTGAGAGAGAGAGTGAGAGAGAGAGAGAGAGAGAGAGAGAGAGAGAGAGAGAGAGAGAGATCAACACGTGCGTGTTTCGTGTGAAATTAGAAATTAGTTGTGAAAAAAAAAAAAAAAAAAAAAGGTTGACACATTGGCCCACAGCTAGAACACTTACTTTCTTAGGCGTTCAGCATTGTTACAATACTGGGTTGTTAGTGTACAACTCGCGGCCAGTTCAAAAACGCGAATGAAAGGAAAGGCAGAACAATTTCCGATTTTATCATTTGTGACGCAATAATGTCATCACGTGACCACATCGCCCACGTGCACCGAGGGTCAATGAGAGGACAAACAGGTGGATGGAGTCGGAGAGGGGGGCCACTGGTTTTTTGGGTTTTGATTTTTTTTTTTGGGGGGGGACGCGAACACTTTGTGATGCAATCCGATGGTATCATGAACGCATCCGCTCACGTGCACCGAGGGTCAATGAGAGGACCTAAAGGTGGGGGGAGGGGGGCACTTTTTCTTTGTGACGCAATGTTACGGTTTGTGACCCACTCATGTGCCCGAGGGCCAATGAGGACCCTGACCAGGTGGATGGACTAGTGGGGAAGGGGGCCACGCTTTTCTTCTTTCCACCTTTTACAATTTTTGTATTATTATTATTTGTGTGTGTTTCCCCTTTTTTTCTCATTTTTTCTTTTCTTTTTTTTTTCTTCCCCTTTGTTTTTTTTGGTTGCCCATGGGGGGGAGGGGGGGCACGTGCTAACTGTGCCCCCCCCCCCCCCTCGTCCGCCCCTTCAATATAACAGTTCACAGGAAATCAAGGCTTATGTGAACCAAACACTGTGACTGGTCATCACAAAATAAAGGCTTATGTCGTCATTTCACATGTGGGTTGCAAAGCTTCAATGCCACAATATCAGTGGAGGACAGAACAAATTTGCTAGGCAATATTTCATTTTGCTCCATTAGCTGTTCACTTCAATGTTTGGCATCTACTTGTGTTATTTAGGAGTTCACTATGGTGATCTACTTGTGTTATTTAGGAGTTCGCTATGGTGATCTACTTAAGTTTTGTTGGGGTCTCCATTCCACTCAAACCTCCCTCTTGTAATTCCAACCTGCAATTGCTTCCACATTTATTCAAATGGCTCTGTATCTCTGTATGCCCCGTGCAAAAAACAATGGGATGGATTCACTGTAAGCCAAGATCATTAATAGAAATTTACCGAGTGCAAGAAATACTTCTTGTTTTTTCCAGTTTGACAGTGCACAAAGAGTTGAATGGAATGAAGGGGAAAGAACCAAAATGCCACATTTCTTAACAATGACGCATGTCCAGAGTCTAATACTCAAGTTGTCCTTAATGCTCAGGCACTGACACGTTTAACCTTGTTGTTCATTCATAGTATCACTTAACCCATACAACATGATAGCCAAATAAGACTAGGCATCAAAACGCAACTGTACCTTCTCCATCAGCTCCACGTTACACATGGACTCCAAGATGCCAGGATTCTTCAGCATGCGGTTCCTGCTTCTCATTCCAGCACCACAGGAATTGGAACACGACTCCCACTCCGCCCATTGACTCGTGGCACACTTTTCCATCTCTGAAACCAGCATCATCATTGTCATTATCTGATTGTTGTATCATCAACATCGTCACTCTGAAACCAGCATCATCACTGTCATTATCTGATTGTTGTATCATCAACCAGCATCATCATTGTCATTATGTGATTGTTGTATCATCAACCAGCATCATCATTGTCATTATGTGATTGTTGTATCATCAACCAGCATCATCATTGTCATTATGTGATTGTTATATCATCAACCAGCATCATCATTGTCATTATCTGATTGTTGTATCGTCAACCAGCATCATCATTGTCATTATGTGATTGTTGTATCATCAACCAGCATCATCATGTGATTGTTGTATCATCAACCAGCATCATCATTGTCATTATGTGATTGTTGTATCATCAACCAGCATCATCACTGTCATTATCTGATTGTTGTATCATCAACCAGCATCATCATTGGATTGTTGTATCATCAACCAGCATCATCATTGTCGTTATGTGATTGTTGTATCATCAACCAGCATCATCATTGGATTGTTGTATCATCAACCAGCATCATCATTGTCATTATGTGATTGTTGTATCATCAACCAGCATCATCATTGTCATTATGTGATTGTTGTATCATCAACATCGTCATTCTGAAACCAGCATCATCATTGTCATTATGTGATTGTTGTATCATCAACCAGCATCATCATTGTCATTATGTGATTGTTGTATCATCAACATCGTCATTCTGAAACCAGCATCATCATTGTCATTATGTGATTGTTGTATCATCAACATCGTCACTCTGAAACCAGCATCATCGTTGTCATTATGTGATTGTTGTATCATCAACATCGTCACTCTGAAACCAGCATCATCATTGTCATTATGTGATTGTTGTATCATCAACATCGTCACTCTGAAACCAGCATCATCATTGTCATTATGTGATTGTTGTATCATCAACATCGTCACTCTGAAACCAGCATCATCATTGTCATTATCTGATTGTTGTATCATCAACATCGTCACTCTGAAACCAGCTTCATCATTGTCATTATGTGATTGTTGCATCATCAACCAGCATCATCATTGTCGTTATCTGATTGTTGTATCATCAACCAGCATCATCATTGTCATTATGTGATTGTTGTATCATCAACATCGTCATACGATTTTTGTTTTGGGACACTTTATTGTCCCATTTTAACGGGAAATTGTGGGCCGCCTCCACTGGCGTGCCCAAACTTATTAGTTGTGTTTTTTGTGTTGAAATTTTGATGGGAGAGCAGCAAACCGTAGAATTTTGATGGGAGAGACTTTACCCGAGTCGAAAGTTATGTTTTAATAACACCCAGATGCAGGATCGATCGCACACCTGTCAAGCGCAAAGCTTGGTCCGCCTCAAACAACGCGGCCACAACGCTCGACCAATCATCATCATCGTCATCATTCAGCCTCCTGGTGGTCATCATCATCAATGGAAAAAAAAAACTCCCGCCACCATCCGCATCCTATCCTTTGCTATGAATGACCATCAAATAGCGTAACAATGACCATCAAATAGCGTAACAATGACCATCAAATAGCGTAACAACTGCTACTCAATGACAATACTGAATGACCATCAAATAGTGTAACAACTGCTACTCAATGACAATACTGAATGACCATCAAATAGCGTAACAACTGCTACTCAATGACAATACTGAATGACCATCAAATAGCGTAACAACTGCTACTCAATGACAATACTGAATGACCATCAAATAGCGTAACAACTGCTACTCAATGACAATACTGAATGACCATCAAATAGCGTAACAACTGCTACTCAATGACAATACTGAATGACCATCAAATAGCGTAACAACTGCTACTCAATGACAATACTGAATTGCAGACTTGCACACACAACAGACCTCGGGCGGCTCGAGTTCGATCATGTATCGGCTAGCACCTTAAGCAGCTGTTTAGCTTGACACGCGCAATTTTTAATTCAATTTTTTTTAGGGTTCCGGTCCCATTATGTCAACAACGGCCTAACTGTTGCTGCCAATTTTATTTGTGAAAACCGGGGAAATCAGCTAGTTTTCATCATGACGGCACGAAGAACATTACGACGAAGGAAGCGGATAGCGAAAGATGAAGAAGAAATGGTGACAGAAGACGAGGTGAGGCAGGAAAAAGAGATGGAGCCGGCAACAGTGACTGCGGTCACAGAAGTCATTCCTGACCACGACTGCAGTAGTTGCCAAAATCAACTGCAAGTAAGTGAGCTCCCAGCAGTCATCCACACTATGCAAACGGAAATCAAAGAGCTGCACGTGTTGATTAGCGATCAATCGAGTTTGATCAAACAGCTCATCAACAAAATAGATCGGCAATCGGCATCCGCAGTGGAGGGTGGCGAGCAGATGATTCGACTGCCATCGACCATTCCTCAAGTCTCATATGCGGCCGTAGTGAAGTCTAAATCACTTACTGTAGATGATAGTCCAAAAATCTCTAAAATCTACCCTTCACCGTCGCAAGTCATCTCTGCAGGTAATCAAAATGAAAAGAAGAAAGTAGTAAAACATTACCAACATGACGTAAATGATGACGTCAATGCAAAACATGACGCAATCACGAAGAGTAGGTAGGCCAAGTCAAATACAGCAAGCCTTAGATGATGTGGTCGCTGTTGCTCTGGAACGTGACTGTGTCATTCTACATGATTCTATACTGGGAGGAGTGCAAGAAGAGAGATTGGTGATGTCTTACAAGTTTTCAGTTTGCAAGAAGTTTGCTCCCATCATCAGTGACATTGTTCCTGCGTTCATTGCTACCCAAGATGAGCTTGTTGTTCCACCGAAAGTCGTCCTGTTCCATTGTGGGGTGAACAATCTAAAGAAGCAGGACCCGCGCTCCGCCAGCAAGCAGTTTGTTGAGGCCGTCCACACTGTGGCTGCGCGTAGCCCCATGTCGAAGCTTGTTGTCAGCCAGCTGGCTCCTGTTCTTATCCCGTCACTCCAGAAGAAGCGTGATTTGTTTAACGCAATGGTGCTTACGGAGTTGGCTGACAACGACAAGATCGTCTTCATCAGCCATGACAACTTGCCACCCTTTGGTCTTCGCTACGATCGCCTCCATCCCACCAGACGAGGCAGCAGTACCCTGGCTGGAAACATCGGTCGCAACGTCGGAAGACTGCTGTGGGAGAAGCCACGGAAAGCTGCGCGCAACTACCGTCATGCAGCCAACCCTCCTGGTTATTATGACTGGAGGGGTAACTTCTACCCACACTCTCCAATACAGTTTCCTACCATGTGGTACTGAGCGTGCTGGAGATCTACTTCCTTTCAGTCTCCATTGGCGTAGCACTAACAAAAAGAGCTAAAAGTTTGATGACTCTTTTTCTAGATCCAAGTTATAGTTATAGTTGATTTTCCATATGTTTTTAATTTTTGTAGTATGAAAAGTGAAAAACTTTCAGTATTTCAGTGGAACTGTCGCTCGCTAGTTACTAATTTACATTATTTGGAACAATATTTGTCTGAAACAGACCACCATGTTCTAGCCTTACAGTCATTAAATGTTAACAAACGCAAGCTACCAAAACTGAAGGGGTATTATTATCCCCCCATAATCAACACAAACAGTGATAAAGTCCAGGCTGCAATTTATATTCGTCATGACTTGGATTATGATTTATTGAGTCCTACCAGTATAAACGATTGTGATAGCTATTGCGCATGTGCGAAAATCAAGATAAATAGTCAGTTGTGTGTAAACATTTTCTCTGTTTATTATCCTAAGGGAACAGATCATGCAAACCTTGACTGGATGCAATCTTTTAATGTGTCAGAATCCAGTATTTTTTGTGGAGATTTTAATACCCACTCGTCTCTTTGGGATGATAACTGTTACTTTTCCAGAAACCGTCTAAGTGAAAATATTGTTACCTCTGACTTTTTATTACTTAACGATGGAAGAATCACTCGCGTGCCAGATGTATCTACATATCAACCATCTGCCATTGATCTATCTTTTACTACTCCTGATCTTTATGCAGACTGTATATGGGAGGTTGAGACGGATACTTTAGGCAGTGATCACCTCCCTATCGTAATCACTTGCAATGATTGTGTTGAAGTGGGCATTGAGCAAGATCCTGTGGCAAAATATCACTATGCTCGGGCTAATTGGGATAATTTTAAAGAAATTTTATTACATACTGATACTTCTTTTACTAAGACGAAGGATATTAATGTAGTGTATAATACTTTTGTTAAGAGTATTCATGACGCAGCTTCTAGGTCTATTCCCAAGAAAAAAACATATACGAAAAAATCCCGAACCGGAAATATTTGGTGGAACGAACAGTGTAAAAATGCAGTAAAAGAGAAAAAGGTAGCATATAAAACATGGTTGAAAAATAGAACAGAACAATCATTTATTGAAATGAAGAAGACAAAAATAAATTGTAACAAAACCATTGCTAGCGAAAAACAAGCATTTTGGTCAAATTATTGTAATTCTGAAATCAATAGTTATCAGGACTCAGCTAAAATTTGGAAAAAGTTGTCAGAAATGAAAAATGGATACAGTCTTCCTAAATGTCCCATAAAGCTAACAAATAATACATTTCCAACATCATTAGAGAAGGCTGATGAATTTGTAAAAGTATTTGCTAATGTAAGTCAGTCGTCTAGTTTGCCTAGTCACATACAACAACAAAGAGAAAATGAAGAAAGTAGTCCTACATTTGAGCCTCCTCTACCCAATAATAGTCTAATTTAATAATAGAGTACATTTATATCGCGCGGTACCTCGCAAACGGTAAGGAAAGCGAGCTCGCCGCGCTTGACAACACACGTGCCGACATAACGTTTGAAGAAGTTAAAAATGTAGTATTACAATTTGGACGAAAAAATTCAGTGGTAGGATTAGACGGAATCTCATACAAACTTTTATCTAATATTCCTGACAATTGGCTCCACATTTTACATTAAATTATAGCAAATAGTTGGGCAAAAGGTACCTTGCCCGAATTCTGGAAAACATCTCTAATTATCCCATTACCAAAATCTGGCAAATCTCGCAGTGTTGTTTCAAGTTATAGGCCTATCGCATTGACGTCACATGCCTGTAAAATAATGGAGAAAGTTGTATTGGAACGGTTATCACATTATTGCGTCAAACAAAAAATAATTCCTATCAATCAAGCTGGGTTTCAAAAAGGCCGATCGACTGTTGATCATTTAGTTAAGCTAACAACGCATATTAAAAGACAATTTGCAAAGCGTAAAGGAGTTTTAGCAACATTTTTTGATATTACAAGAGCATACGACAGAGTTTGGCATGCACGTTTACTTTTCAAAATAAAGCAAATTGGATTATCTGGACACATGTATAATTTTATTAAAACTTTCTTACAAAATAGATCTATAAAAGTTAAAGTTGGAAATTGTTATTCATCAAGTCATTCGACGAATATGGGTATTCCTCAAGGGGCAATAATATCTCCAATTTTGTTCAACATTTTAATTTACGATTTGCCAAAAGTTTTCAGTAACAGGGTTACTCTTGTTCAATATGCTGATGACATTGCTATATGGATGAATGTTAATCTAAAAAAGAAAACTTCTTTGTATGAACTAAAACACATTACTTTAGTTTATCAAACAGAAATAAATAGTTTAAACAAGTACATGATATCTAATGGCCTAGAATTATCTAAGGAAAAAACTAAAATGATGCTTTTTAGTAACTGTCAAGTACCAAGAAAACTGCCTAAAATATTGATAGAAAATGAAGAAATTGAATATACTGCTGAGATTAAATTTTTAGGTGTATATCTAACAAGGAAGTTAAAATGGACAAGACATATTGAGTATTTAATTCAGAATGCTTTAAAAAGTTATTATTTATTAAAGATCATTAGTACAAAATCTTGGGGTCAAGATATAAAGACACTCGTTCATTTAGCAACTTCACTTGTCAGATCTAAATTAATGTACGGGCAGGAAGCATATTTTTCAGCTCCGAAGAGTTATTTAAATAAGTTGAAAAGTCTAGATAGCAAGGCTATAAAATTAGCCTTAGGGGTTCCCGTGCATACCAATACATATAAAGCTTATATGTTAGCAGGAATTATGCCCCTGGATGAACAGAGAAAGTTGGATTGTGTTAAATATATCGTAAGAGCACATAATATTTGCAATAGTACTAATGAAGAGTTGTTGTTTAGGTCTGATTTAGAATACCCAAAACGAGCACAAAATGTTAGATTCTTAGAAACGATTTCTACATATACTAAAGACTTAATTGATTCTACGGTAGAGGATATAAAAAGACTTAGGACAGATATTTCTTCACCAATGCCTCCTTGGGAGATGATGAAGGGTAATTTTGATATTCATTATTGTAACACATTCAAAAGTGTTAATAGTAACTTAGTTACAACTGAGGCTCGTGAACACATAGATTCTGTTTATTCTCAACATTTAAAAGTGTATACTGACGGTTCTGTTTTATCATCAGGTGAAACAGGTGCAGCATATGTTATTCCTGATTTAAAAATGAACGAATCATTTTACTTGGGCAAGAATATATCTATATTTACAGCCGAACTGATAGCAATCTTAATGGCACTAAGAAACATATCCAGTCTTCAGATCAGTATTTTTCAAATAGTCATATGTGTTGATTCAATGTCAGTGCTAGAAGCGTTACAATCTCAAAATAATAAAAATAGAAGAGATTTAATAATAGAAATTAGACATATTATTCACAGCTTAATCATTAATGGCACAAACATCTCTTTCTGCTGGTTACCATCACATTGTGGTTTTTTCTATAATGAATTAGCAGATAAAGGGGCTAAACAAGGTGCTTTACAATTAAATTCTCGATACATTGAAGTTATGAAATCTTCAAAAGAAATTCAAAATGAAATTGAAAGCATAATCAAAAGTACTCTTGATTTTAAGAAACAAATCAATCCATTACATGGTTACTCAAGAGCTGTGCTTACGATGACAAACAGAATTTTGCTCAATGCCATTAAAACTAAGCACTGTAAAGATGTAAAGTGTGTTTGTGATGCATCCATCTCATTACAGCATGTTTTATTTGAATGTGATCAAATTAAGCCCTTACTGCCATATGAATTGCAAGGGAAGGTCAGTTTCAGTAATGTAGATTTTCAACTCGGAATCAAATTGTCCAAAGTATTGCTGGACTCTCCTGTTGGTAATCTCATCTAAATTTTTTAATTTTATTTTTATTTTTTTTTTTTTTTTAAATTTTTTTTTATTTTAATTTTTTTATTTTTTTAAAATAAATTATTATTATTATTATTATTATTATTTTTTTTTTTTTTTTTTTTTTTTTTTTTTTTAAATGTCTTATCAGCTTGCTGGAAAAGATAATAAACAAACTGAACTGAACTGAACTGAACTGAACGCGCAAATTTAAGAACAAAAAATAGAGGGGCAAACAAAATGGCGATGAATTGAAGTGGCCATTTTAATTGTCCATGGTAGCTTATCCAAATTGTAAACAATAACAATAACTTACCCAGTTTCTTCTTCATCATCATCTTCTTCTTCATCATGCTGACCAGCTCTTCAGTGGATGGGGAGTTCTCTGCAGAGTCGGACTCGCCGCTGTCCGTAGTGCAGGCCTCCTTGTTCTTGGTCAGGATCAGCTTGGCCATGGGTCGCGGTGGCTGACCATAGAACGGCGAGTCTCGGTTGTTGGGGTAGCTGCTGGTCAAGCGATGGATCTTCTCTGGTGGGTCTAACGGCTGATTGCGAGCCTGCAACAAGTAGCAAGTTTAAAGTATGAATCGTGCTGATTGGGTTTAGCGAGATTTGAACACAATGCTAGGAATTATTAAGAGATTTGAACACAATGCTAGGAATTATAAACTACAGTTGGGTTTGAACCCAACCTTGATGTCGCATTTGAACTCATCTGTTATTCAGTAACAAACAAAAACATTTAACACAATTTCTTTCGTACGGCGACACATATCATTATGTCTAGGAGAAGTCCGGGCCAAAGAGGTGTGTTAGTGTAAGAGACCGCAGTCCCTCAGTGACCTCAACCTCCAGGATCCCATTCTCCCCCGACACGGGTTGCCCTACACTGCAAACGCAGGGGGCCAAGAGAAGGCCACAGAGAAAAAGGAGGGTAGAAAAAGAAGAAATGATGGGGAAAAAGAAGACAGGAACAGGAAAAGTCCGGTAAGGCAGAAGAGAGGAAGTCAAAACTGCAGTTTAGTGGGAGAATTTACGGGTGAAGAGAATATAGGTGAAAGGACCAATAAGACAGAAACAAGACAAAAGAGAAGAAAAAGGGGTAGGCAACTTTGTCACCCAGCCAGAGAGAGGTTGGGGTCCACCCCCAGCGCGCGGAGCCGAGCCCGTGGGGCCATAATCCATGATAGCTCTATCACAACAGAGCACACAGCGGCCATTGGTGAGAAAATAACACACAGTGTCTGCTTCATAATCCATGATAGCTCTATCACAACAGAGCACACAGCGGCCATTGGTGAGAAAATATTATTAACCCTCGTTGTACCTTCCCTAACCATAAACCTGTACAAGTGAAGAAGTCAAAATGACGAATCGCATTTAGCTCATGGCAGGAGACAGCCTATAGCTACCAACAATGTCCACAAAGTGGGCAAGAGGACCTAAACGTACACACTGTAATCCTCACACCAGCAATATGGCATTGTTACATCCATATACCACAGCCTCGTCACCACTAGCCTTTACTGTTATGTTCAAAATCCGCGTTTTATTGCACACTACTCTAGGCCTACAATGCTAGTTCCTGGCTTTATCACGTTCTTGTCAGCTATCTCCTACATAGTTCGACATGCACGTGCTGCACGAGAGAATAAAGATGAACTACCAAACACATACCAGCTACGAGAGAATAAAGATGAACTACCAAACACATACCAGTTTTAAAAAAAAAAAAGGCAGCGCCACAGGCACTCTGTTTTTAATCTCTCCTATGTTACGTGTGTGAGTCTAAAAATACACTTGAATTGCTTTTTTTTTGGCGGACGGCGGCGATGTTACGTGTGCGAGTCTAAAAATACACTTGAATTATTTTTTTTTTTTTTTAGCGGACGGTGGCTGAGATAGAGGTAGGGGCGTGAAGTTGCAGTATTTATTGGTATTTATGTATTCATCGTTTAGTAATTGCAACATGGAAAGAGAGAGAGAATTGATGAGACGATGGTGGTGGTGGTGGTCATGATGATGGCCAATTATAATATGGCGCTGGTACCTCATGCTATCTTCGTGTGCTATGTTCATGAGTCATAGATAAAGACATAGCCTTTTAGGAATGAAGTGACGTGTGTGTTACGACTGGACTAATGAAGTGACGTGTGTGTTACGACTGGACTGACGACAGACAACAAGTTTGCTAAAACACAAAAGTGGCCTCGCCTAAGGATGCGGGACTGGAGTACAATGAAAGCACAAGAAGAAAAGATGTTTGCTCAGTCCCTAGTCCCTCAGTCATAAATTGTGATGAATGTGTACAGAATTGGCGTCCCTTAGTCTTAAACTATGGTAAACGTGTACAGAAATGGCGTCCCTCAGTCATAAACTGTGATGAATGTGTACAGAAATGGCGTCCCTCAGTCTTAACCTGTGATGAATGTGTACAGAGATGGTGTCCCTCAGTCATAAACTGTGATGAATGTGTACAGAAATGGCGTCCCTCAGTCATAAACTGTGATGAACGTGTACAGAGATGGCGTCCCTCAGTCATAAACTGTGATGAATGTGTACAGAGATGGCGTCCCTCAGTCATAAACTGTTTTGAATGTGTACAGAAATGGCGTCCCTCAGTCATAAACTGTGATGAACGTGTACAGAGATGGCGTCCCTCAGTCATAAACTGTGATGAATGTGTACAGAAATGGCGTCCCTCAGTCTTAACCTGTGATGAATGTGTACAGAAATGGTGTCCCTCAGTCATAAACTGGGATGAATGTGTACAGAAATGGCGTCCCTCAGTCATAAACTGTGAAGAATGTGTACAGAAATGGCGTCCCTCAGTCATAAACTGTGAAGAAATGGCGTCCCTCAGTCATAAACTGTGAAGAAATGGCGTCCCTCAGTCATAAACTGTGAAGAAATGGCGTCCCTCAGTCATAAACTGGGATGAATGTGTACAGAAATGGCGTCCCTCAGTCATAAACTGTGAAGAAATGGCGTCCCTCAGTCATAAACTGTGAAGAAATGGCGTCCCTCAGTCATAAACTGGGATGAATGTGTACAGAAATGGCGTCCCTCAGTCATAAACTGTGAAGAAATGGCGTCCCTCAGTCATAAACTGGGATGAATGTGTACAGAAATGGCGTCCCTCAGTCATAAACTGTGATGAATGTGTACAGAAATGGTGTCCCTCAGTCATAAACTGGGATGAATGTGTACAGAAATGGCGTCCCTCAGTCATAAACTGTGATGAATGTGTACAGAAATGGCGTCCATCAATCATAAACTGGGATGAATGTGTACAGAAATGGCGTCCCTCAGTCATAAACTGTGATGAATGTGTACAGAAATGGCGTCCCTCAGTCATAAACTGTGATGAATGTGTACAGAATGTGTACAGAAATGGCGTCCCTCAGTCATAAACTGTGATGAATGTGTACAGAAATGGTGTCCCTCAGTCTTAACCTGGGATGAATGTGTACAGAAATGGTGTCCCTCAGTCATAAACTGTGATGAATGTGTACAGAAATGGTGTCCCTCAGTCATAAACTGTGATGAATGTGTACAGAAATGGTGTCCCTCAGTCATAAACTGTGATGAATGTGTACAGAAATGGTGTCCCTCAGTCATAAACTGTGATGAATGTGTACAGAAATGGCGTCCCTCAGTCATAAACTGTGAAGAAATGGCGTCCCTCAGTCATAAACTGGGATGAATGTGTACAGAAATGGTGTCCCTCAGTCATAAACTGGGATGAATGTGTACAGAAATGGCGTCCCTCAGTCATAAACTGGGATGAATGTGTACAGAAATGGCGTCCCTCAGTCATAAACTGGGATGAATGTGTACAGAAATGGTGTCCCTCAGTCATAAACTGTGATGAATGTGTACAGAAATGGTGTCCCTCAGTCATAAACTGTGAAGAAATGGCGTCCCTCAGTCATAAACTGTGATGAATGTGTACAGAAATGGTGTCCCTCAGTCATAAACTGTGAAGAAATGGCGTCCCTCAGTCATAAACTGGGATGAATGTGTACAGAAATGGCGTCCCTCAATCATAAAGTGGGATGAATGTGTACAGAAATGGCGTCCCTCAGTCATAAACTGTGATGAATGTGTACAGAAATGGCGTCCCTCAATCATAATGTGGGATGAATGTGTACAGAAATGGCGTCCCTCAGTCATAATGTGGGATGAATGTGTACAGAAATGGCGTCCCTCAGTCATAAACTGGGATGAATGTGTACAGAAATGGCGTCCCTCAGTCATAAACTGTGATGAATGTGTACAGAAATGGCGTCCCTCAGTCATAAACTGTGATAAATGTGTACAGAAATGGCGTCCCTCAGTCATAAACTGTGATGAATGTGTACAGAAATGGCGTCCCTCAGTCATAAACTGGGATGAATGTGTACAGAAATGGCGTCCCTCAGTCATAAACTGTGATGAATGTGTACAGAAATGGCGTCCCTCAGTCATAAACTGTGATGAATGTGTACAGAAATGGTGTCCCTCAGTCATAAACTGGGATGAATGTGTAAAGAAATGGCGTCCCTCAGTCATAAACTGGGATGAATGTGTACAGAATGTGTAAAGAAATGGCGTCCCTCAGTCATAAATTGTGATGAATGTGTACAGAAATGGCGTCCCTTAGTCTTAAACTATGGTAAAGGTGTACAGAGATGGCGTCCCTCAGTCATAAAGTGTGATGAATGTGTACAGAAATGGCGTCCCTTAGTCTTAAACTATGGTAAACGTGTACAGAAATGGCGTCCCTCAGTCTTAAACTGGGATGAATGTGTACAGAAATGGCGTCCCTCAGTCATAAACTGGGATGAATGTGTACAGAAATGGCGTCCCTCAGTCATAAACTGTGATGAATGTGTACAGAG
Source organism: Oncomelania hupensis (assembly GCA_036898135.1). NCBI lineage: Eukaryota > Metazoa > Mollusca > Gastropoda > Littorinimorpha > Pomatiopsidae > Oncomelania > Oncomelania hupensis. Next base: position 648,468 of record CM072515.1, on the reverse strand, counting down.
ATGGCGTCCCTCAGTCATAAACTGTGATGAATGTGTACAGAGATGGTGTCCCTCAGTCTTAACCTGTGATGAATGTGTACAGAAATGGCGTCCCTCAGTCATAAACTGGGATGAATGTGTACAGAAATGGCGTCCCTCAGTCATAAACTGGGATGAATGTGTACAGAAATGGCGTCCCTCAGTCATAACCTGTGATGAATGTGTACAGAAATGGCGTCCCTCAGTCATAAACTGTGATGAATGTGTACAGAAATGGCGTCCCTCAGTCATAAACTGGGATGAATGTGTACAGAAATGGCGTCCCTCAGTCATAAACTGTGATGAATGTGTACAGAAATGGTGTCCCTCAGTCATAACCTGTGATGAATGTGTACAGAAATGGCGTCCCTCAGTCATAACCTGTGATGAATGTGTACAGAATGTGTACAGAAATGGCGTCCCTCAGTCATAAACTGTGATGAATGTGTACAGAAATGGTGTCCCTCAGTCATAACCTGTGATGAATGTGTACAGAATGTGTACAGAAATGGCGTCCCTCAGTCATAAACTGTGATGAATGTGTACAGAAATGGTGTCCCTCAGTCATAACCTGTGATGAATGTGTACAGAATGTGTACAGAAATGGCGTCCCTCAGTCATAAACTGTGATGAATGTGTACAGAAATGGCGTCCCTCAGTCATAAACTGTGATGAATGTGTACAGAAATGGCGTCCCTCAGTCTTAACCTGTGATGAATGTGTACAGAAATGGCGGCTTCTGTTCGCCGTATCATTTGTTACTGTCTTCACATTCACAAAATGGACATATAACAAATTGTGGTCACGCTCAGCAGTTGTCAACTTCATTCATCCTAAAGTCCGCTGGACCTAAAGCAATAATCTTGTATTGTATTGTATTCATCCTAAAAATGATGAGGATGATTAAGGGAAAAAAAAATTATTTGGAATTTAATGCGACACGACGTCATTAATGCCGGACAGGAAAGGAATAATACTCAATTTAATGTATTTCCACACACTAACATACATTCAAAAGCGTTAATGTTTGTTGAGATGAGGTGAATCTGTTATTATATGTCATGTTATATAAAAGACACACCTTAGAACTCTAATGCAACTTAGTTTAATTATTGTTTTTGTTATATAAAAGACACACCTTAGAACTCTAATGCAACTTAGTTTAATTATTGTTTTTACTGTCCTTTTATAAATTATAGAAAATATGTCGATGTGTTTGAAGAAATGTGTATAAATATTTTATTTCCTTTGTTTCAATACTTTTCTTTTTATTTATCACTTGTAAGAAACATGCGTCTTTAATTGTGTGTAAAAGAAGAATGAATGGACATGTTTAATTGACAGACAATGTAATTTCCATGCTTTTAAATTAATCAAGTAATATCTTATCTTAAAGATGCAATCATATTGGAGAGTAAGACAAATTAAGACCAAAAAAAAAGAAAAGAATACCACAAATCACACACAAACCTTCTTTACCCCCACACCCCCACACACGACACACACAAAAAGGCAGAGAATAACGTACAAATCGCAAAAAAGGAAAAACTGCCAAATTGTTGAGCTTGGACCAACGACTCCCTCGGTCACGGCACTAGCACCCCCTCCTTCACCCTCCGGTCCCAATGCCACAGGCAACCGCAACACCCACTAAATAAACCGGGTGTTGCGTTTGTCCACAACACTGGTCCGGGAATGAGTGAGGTGGTACGAGTGTCCGGGATTAAGGGAGTCGTGATGCATCGCAAGCCCCAAATCTGGGGAGTTTCCACTGGACCAAAAGCCCTCTCTGCCCGTCCCTAACCCATTCTGGCCAAGAACGGCAAGGGACTCTATGTTCCAGCAAACACTCCACCATTTGAACTACATTTGCTGGCTTATAAAGCCACTTTTTGCCATCAGCATTCTATAACAGGTCTAGGTATTGTGCATATATGAACAATATCAAATTCTTGTTTCAAAAACCATCATAGACATCCCTACAAAAAGTCCAATGGGTCCTGTATACACTGCACATGTTTGTGTTGAAGAAATAAAATAAAAGTGACAAGTAATAATATTGTTATTTTTGATTTTGTTGCCCGATTTCCAAAATAATTAGTATAGATAACCTGTGTTGTACCCAACCTTTTGTCTCCCTTGTTTAAACTCGCCAGCAGTGTCCCCTTGTTTAACCTCGCCAGCAGTGTCTCCCTTGTTTAAACTCGCCAGCAGTGTCCCCTTGTTTAAACTCGCCAGCAATGTCTCCCCTGTTTAAACTCGTCAGCAGTGTCCCCCTTGTTTAAACTCACCAGCAGTGTCTCCCTTGTTTAAACTCGTCAGCAGTGTCACCCTTGTTTAAACTCACCAGCAGTGTCTCCCTTGTTTAAACTCGCCAGCAGTGTCTCCCTTGTTTAACCTCACCAGCAGAGTCTATCTTGTTTAAACTCACCAGCAGTGTCTCCCTTGTTTAAACTCGCCAGCAGTGTCTTCCTTGTTTAAACTCACCAGCAGTGTCTATCTTGTTTATACTCGCCATCAGTCACTGTTTAAACAAGAACTTTGTCCTGTACTGCGACCCTAGATTTTACAAATACCTTTGGCTATCAATTATCTTTATAAAAAGTTAGGTACGTTCCCATTTTCAGCAGGTAAATTGTCAGAAATACGTTTGGCTATCAATTATTTTTATAAAAAGTGAGGTGCCTTCCCATTTGTGTTGCCAATTACGTAAATTGTCAAACCTTATTTGTGTTGCCAATTACGTAAATTGTCAAACCTTATTTGTGTTGCCAATTACGTAAATTGTCAAACCTTTATAGGCATCATTCAAAGGTCTTCATACGCTTTAGGGAATCAGTCACTTGCTTTCCAACAAGCCAAGCTGATAGGCTACACCGACGAGCTGAGGACACAGCAACATGCCACAATTCCACCAATGCAAATCACTGGAAAGCGATATATCGTTGCTATCATTTTGCAAATCACTGGAAAGGAATATATCGTTTCTATCGTTTTGCAAACCACTGGAAAAGAGATATAATTATCGTTCCTATCATGTTGCGAATCACTGGAAATGGAGATATCGTTGCTATCATGTTGTGAATCACTGGAAATGGAGATATCGTTGCTATCATGTTTTTATTCCCCAGAGGACAGCATCCAATAAGGATTACATCCCAAATGCTGTCTACAAACCCCATTCCCTTTTCATTAGGCGAGACACCTGCTGCCTGTGTTCTGCACATACCGTTGTCTCCCTTTAATCAAGTGCATGTGTAGTAGTACTTTAATCATGCGCGTGTGTGGTAGTCTTAGTTTCAATATCCAGACACTTTCAAGTTGTATTCAGACTGATTTTTGTTGTGTGCATAAAGAGTCTGCTATGTATAGATTGCTATGTATAATGCATGACTGAAAGTCTGTAATGGTCTGTGAAGAGTACATAGGATTTTGCATTTCGGCGCCCAAACGTAGTAAATGTAACATGTTTCAGAATGTTTTAAACTAATTCCATATGTGTTAACATAGTAAATGTAACATGTTTCAGAATTCCATGTGTTCACAAATAAAAGAAATGATGCAACATACATAATATAACGACCACTTGACTTTCCTTCCGGAGCATCTTGTGCGTTTATCTGAAGGACTCTATGGCTACTTTCAAGACAAGGAAGACAACACTACTGCAGTTGTACACACACTGGTCGTTTCCTTTGCATATAGCGAGCCGTCACTTCCATCACTAAAATACTTTTAAAACTCTTATGTTACTTTATATAACTTTATATACTCTTATGTTACTTTATATAACTTTATATACTCTTATGTTACTTTATATAACTTTATAAACTCTTATGTTACTTTATAACTTTATATACTCTTATGTTACTTTATATAACTTTATAAACTCTTGTTTATTGTTTTTAAATGTTATTTTAAATCCTCTTATGTTTCATTTGTATTGCTATTTTATATACTGTTATGTTTTTAATGCTATTTTATATACTCTAGTGATTTTTAATAATATTCTATATAACCTTATGTTTTAATGTTATTTTATATACTCTTTTGTTTTATACTAATTATAGGTTACTTTATATATCTCATGTTCGCCTAAGCCTCTATTATTCATACTACGATCAGGACACAACAGTCATATGCCTACTACACTCAGGGCAGTAGTCATACTGTGTTCAGTATAATACAGTCAAACTACATTCAGGACAGTAGTTATACTACGTCTAGTACAGTACAGTCATATTACGTTTAGTACGGTACAGTCATATTATGTTTACTACAGTACAGTCATATTACGTTTAGTACAGTACAGTCATAGTAATACTACGTTTAGTACAGTACAGTTATACTACGTTTAGTACAATACAGTCATAGTACTACTACGTTTAGTACAGTACAGTCATATTACGTTTAGTACAGTACAGTCATAGTAATACTACGTTTAGTACAGTACAGTTATACTACGTTTAGTACAATACAGTCATAGTACTACTACGTTTAGTACAGTACAGTCATATTACGTTTAGTACAGTACAGTCATAGTAATACTACGTTTAGTACAGTACAGTCATATTACGTTTAGTACAGTACAGTCATATTACGTTTAGTACAGTACAGCCATATTACGTTTAGTACAGTACAGTCATAGTACTACTACGTTTAGTACAGTACAGTACAGTCATATTACGTTTAGTACAGTACAGTACAGTCATATTACGTTTAGTACAGTACAGTCATATTACGTTTAGTACAGTACAGTCATATTACGTTTAGTACAGTACAGTCATATTACGTTTAGTACAGTACAGTCATATTACGTTTAGTACAGTACAGTCATATTACGTTTAGTACAGTACAGTCATATTACGTTTAGTACAGTACAGTACAGTCATATTACGTTTAGTACAGTACAGTCATAGTACTACTACGTTTAGTACAGTACAGTCATATTACGTTTAGTACAGTACAGTCATAGTACTACTACGTTTAGTACAGTACAGTCATATTACGTTTAGTACAGTACAGTCATATTACGTTTAGTACAGTACAGTCATAGTACTACTACGTTTAGTACAGTACAGTCATATTACGTTTAGTACAGTACAGTCATATTACGTTTAGTACAGTACAGCCATAGTACTACTACGTTTAGTACAGTACAGTCATATTACGTTTAGTACAGTACAGACATATTACGTTTAGTACAGTACAGTCATATTACGTCTAGTACAGTACAGTCATATTACGTTTAGTACAGTACAGTTATACAACGTTTAGTACAGTACAGTCATAGTACTACTACGTTTAGTAGAGTACAGTCATATTACGTTTAGTACAGTACAGTCATACTACGTTTAGTACAGTACAGTCATATTACGTTTAGTACAGTACAGTCATATTACGTTTAGTACAGTACAGTTATACTACGTTTAGTACAGTACAGTCATAGTACTACTACGTTTAGTACAGTACAGTCATATTACGTTTAGTACAGTACAGTCATATTACGTTTAGTACAATACAGTTATACTACGTTTAGTACAGTACAGTCATAGTACTACTACGTTTAGTACAGTACAGTCATATTACGTTTAGTACAGTACAGTCATACTACGTTTAGTACAGTACAGTCATATTACGTCTAGTACAGTACAGTCATATTACGTTTAGTACAGTACAGTCATATCACGTTTAGTACAGTACAGCCATAGTACTACTACGTTTAGTACAGTACAGTCATATTACGTTTAGTACAGTACAGTCATACTACGTTTAGTACAGTACCTTCATACTACGTTCAATACAGAACCGTCATAATTATTACGCTGAGGACTGCACTCAGGACAGTAGTCACACTGTGTTCAGTATAATACAGTCAAACTACTTTCAGGACAGTAGTCATACTACGTTTAGTACAGTACAGTCATATTACGTTCAGTACAGTAGTCATACTACGTTTAAGACAGTAGTCATACTACGTTCAGTACAGTAGTCATGCTACGTTCAGTGCAGTAGCCATACTACGTACGTCCAGTACAGTACAGTCATACTACGCTCAGTACAGTACTCATAGTACGTTCAGTAAAGTAGTCATACTACATTCAGTAGTCATACTACGTTTAGTACAGTACAGTACAGTACAGTACAGTCATACTGCGTTTAGTACAGTACAGTCATATTGCGTTCCGTACAGTAGTCATACTACATTCAGTACAGAAGTCGAACTATGTTCAGCACAGTAATCATACTACGTTCAGCACTGTACAGTCATATTACGTTCAATACAGCACAGTTATACAGTACACTAGAAATCATACCGAGATTGCTAATGATGGTCAAAATGTCGGAATAAACAAATGATCTGATCGACCGCTGTTTGGGCTCCCATGAGCAAGGTGACGGAAAGAAAAAATAATGCAACTACTGGTGATAACGGTAGGTCACGATGACATAGTCAAAGTGGGATTCTAGGGAGAGGGGGGGGGGGAGTGTCCTGTCAAGACCAATTTTAGAGCAAATAGTCAATGACGGACAGTAATACTCATTATCACATGGACGCCGGTTTATGTGTGTGCGTTTGTGTGTGCGTGTGTGAGAGAGAGAGGGGGGGAGGGAGGTGGTATCACTTTAAAAGGCAGTGTGGTTGTCGGGTATAAAGAGATTGTGAAGATATCTAATGGCGTGTGGGATTGTCGCTGTCTTTCTCATTTGCTCTTTCTCAATCCTGCTCTTTTCTGCTATACTATCGTCTTATTCGCTAGACCAGTCTCCTATCTTTTTTCTTGAAAACTCTTCCGGGACAAGACTCCTTGTTTGTGTATGACGTCTGTTGGATCAGCTTGGGAATATTGGACGCTTTCTCCCAGGTGGTCACTAGGGCTTCCTATGATGTTATTATTGAGCAATGTAGGCATTTTATATGTATGTGTTTTGTTGATAATTTATAATGATGTTTGTATTCTATTTTGTTTTTGTAAACGGGGGTTCGATAAGTTGGGGTGCAGCCTCAGCCGTCCCCTGCGTGGGATGTCTTTATTGTAAAGTGACTGGCTGGTGGAGAGCTTTCGGTTTTACCACTAGAGTTGTTTCAGCAGATCTTTTATGAGGATCGGGGGTTGTCCGGTCCTGATTTGGCTCGGAAGAGTCCGCTGGACTCGCTGAAGCAATAATAATGTAATGTAATGTAATGTAATGTGGGATTTATTAGGCCTCGTGTGTGGTGAAATAACTTGATTGACTGACCATGTAGGTGATGCCGCTATCGGTGCCAGCGTCCCAGGGGTAAAGGTCGATCTCCATGCTCTCAGCCCACGTGCAGTTAGCGGCACACATACTCAGAGCTGTCACACCTGCAAACAAAACAAAGAAACCTTTGTTATGTAAAATACAAATAACAGAGTAATAATGAGTTCAGTTCGCTTTTCCTTCCCAATGAAGCTTTTAGCCAAATTCCTGTTTTGAAAACGTATTTAGTCTGCTTCGTTTTATTTCCAATAATTAACCCTTCTTCTAAAATAATATAATATAGTCCGCCCTCTTCTGTTGTCCGTAGTTTTAGTAATGGAATGTCATAAACTGCATCATTAGTTAGGCGGCTATGCGATGCTCTTAGCTCTTCAGTGCAGCCAGCGCCAGGAAGATTGATCAACAGGCAGGCAGCAAGTTTAGGAAGCAGCCTAAACTGTTTTTGACTATAATCTAAGGTTGCCGCATAATAAGCTTTAAAACACTCTCCAACACTCTTCTTTTCCTTCCCTAAAGTAGGTTACATTTGGCGATATTGACACAATTTACTTACAAAGACACCACTCAAGACTATTATGTGCAATGATGGTTACCAGTGCGGAAAATAGATAGATGTATTCTTGCTACTAAATGACCACCAAATTGTCAACCACTACCATGATGACGTCGCTTCACATGACATAGAATACAATGAATGATGACGAAAATGTCAACCACTATAAAGATGACATCGCTTCACGTGACATACAATACAATGAATGGTGACGAAAATGTCAAGCTTCACGTGACATAAAATAAAATGAATGATGACGAAGATGTCAACCACTATAAAGATGACGTCGATTCACGTGACATAAAATACAATGAATGATGACGAAGATGTCAAGCTTCACGTGACATAAAATACAATGAATGATGACGAAGATGTGAACCACTATAAAGATGACATCGCTTCACGTGACATAAAATACAATGAATGATGACGAAGATGTCAACCACTACCATGATGACGTCGCTTCACATGACATAGAATACAATGAATGATGACGAAGATGTGAACCACTATAAAGATGACATCGCTTCACGTGACATAAAATACAATGAATGATGACGAAGATGTCAACCACTATAAAGATGACATCGCTTCACGTGACATATAATACAATGAATGATGACGAAGATGTCAACCACTATAAAGATGACGTCGATTCACGTGACATAAAATACAATGAATGATGACGAAGATGTCAACCACTATAAAGATGACGTCGCTTCACGTGACATAAAATACAATGAATGATGACGAAGATGTCAACCACTATAAAGATGACGTCGCTTCACGTGACATAAAATACAATGAATGATGACGAAGATGTCAACCACTATAAAGATGACATAGCCTCACGTTGCTTCAGGTGACATATAATACAATGAATGATGACGAAGATGTCAACCACTATAAAGATGACATAGCCTCACGTTGCTTCACGTGACATAAAATACAATGAATGATGACGAAGATGTCAACCACTATAAAGATGACATAGCCTCACGTTGCTTCACGTGACATAAAATACAATGAATGATGACGAAGATGTCAACCACTATAAAGATGACATAGCCTCACGTTGCTTCACGTGACATAAAATACAATGAATGATGACGAAGATGTCAACCACTATAAAGATGACATAGCCTCACGTTGCTTCAGGTGACATAAAATACAATGAATGATGACGAAGATGTCCACCACTATAAAGATGACATAGCCTCACGTTGCTTCAGGTGACATAAAATACAATGAATGATGACGAAGATGTCCACCACTATAAAGATGACATAGCCTCACGTTGCTTCAGGTGACATACAATACAATGAATGATGACGAAGATGTCCACCACTATAAAGATGACATAGCCTCACGTTGCTTCAGGTGACATACAATACAATGAATGATGACGAAGATGTCCACCACTATAAAGATGACATAGCCTCACGTTGCTTCAGGTGACATAAAATACAATGAATGATGACGAAGATGTCAACCACTATAAAGATGACATAGCCTCACGTTGCTTCAGGTGACATAAAATACAATGAATGATGACGAAGATGTCAACCACTATAAAGATGACGTCGCCTCACGTTGACATAAAATACAATGAATGATGACGAAGATGTCAACCACTATAAAGATGACGTCGCCTCACGTTGACATAAAATACAATGAATGATGACGAAGATGTCAACCACTATAAAGATGACGTCGCCTCACGTTGACATAAAATACAATTGACTTTAGCGGTTGGCTTACACACACAGCAGTCCGTACTTTACATATAATATAGGCCTAGGCTTGTATTTTCCTGCACTAAAAACAATAGACTAAACGTTTCCCGGTGTGTCGTAAGAGGCGACTAGCACGGCATCACTGGGCGAAAGTCTTCTACACAGAAGTCACCGGCCAGGACAGAGGAACCTCGCATTACTATAGGTTTAACGACAACGTGCTCGGGGCCAAGGCGAGCCACACTGTACTCGTGGATTTCGGCTGTGGCCAACTGCCTGGAGAGAGGTCTTTCTTGGCCAAAACACACCGTATGATGAAAATAATCACTCATTTCATACCATACGATTGGTCGTCGCCCGAGTTACAGAGGACACTGCCTTCCGTCGGCCACCAGGATGGAGGTAATATGAATGTGTTACTGATGGACAAATTAGCAAGATCCGCACGAGAGACAACCTCGTCATAGGAACTTGGAATGTCATGACCCTAGCCGAGGATGGAAAATTAGAACTGGCCCACGAGCTGGACCACTACCGATGGAACTTTTAAGTATCAGCTAACTGCGTTGGACAGGCCTTTTTGAAACAACGACCCAATAGACTGATTACAATGAATGATTCACCAACAAATGATATAAATCAGCAATACAAATGATGTTTTACCAACAAATAATATACTTCAGCAATACAAAGGATGATTCACCAACAAATGATATTCTTCAGCAGCAAAACTGTGCTCAGTACTAGACTAGCTACTTCTAACAAGAAATTAGATGTTTTCAACAACAGAATAGATACATACAAATGGATGTTAATCATCACACAATTACATCAGGTGAGTTTTGGTCAATGGTGACTTTCTTGAGTACTTATCAGTAATCAGTGTTACTGATCGCTGTTGAACCAGTGTTACTGATCGCTGTTGAACCAGTGTTACTGATCGCTGTTGAACCAGTGTTACTGATCGCTGTTGAACCAGTGTTCATTCTTGGCAGTTACTCATTAAATTTTACTGAATTCATCGTTCCTTCAAGGTCTTGCCATTGCATTTTGGACGGATCTAGCATCTGGAAAGTCACAATTGATTCAGACTGTAACCAGTTTAGGTGCATCTGCCCTGGATTTTTAAAGGGCAACATTTGCAAGCATTCAGTGGGCTGTGAGATCAGACTCAAAGTGCCTAAAAAACCTGCCTAAGCCAAGAGGATCCCCATCGGGCAAGAGGGGGAACGGGGGCTCTCTATGTTGGCCAGGGCAGCGCTGGTCCGTGAGTGATTCTTTCCATGAACCAGATATATTTTTGTCCAATGTCATACCCACCCATCCCCACCCCACTCCTCCAACCCTCTGTAGTAACTTATTTTAAAGGCATTTTAAACGTTCAACTGGTATTTTCACATTGTACTCTATATGTGTGTACAAGTGTGTGAGAAAGTTTGGAAGTTGGAGTTAAGTTACTTTGATTACATTTGTCAATATCAAAATAATATTTCTGAAGCTCTAAGTACGATTTTTGTCATTGTCCATGTTTCGGACCCTTTGGACACAACAAAAAGACTAATTCAACAACAAAAAAAACAAGCAAAAAGTCTTCCATCAAAAATCAAACAGTTTAGAAGAAAATTTGATTTAGTTTTGGCTGAGAGTGTCCGATTTATTGCTACTATAATCCCGATTTGTTGCTGAGCAGTTTGTTGCTGAGCAGTTTGTTGCTGAGCAGTTTGTTGCTGAGCAGTTTGTTGTTGAGCAGTTTGTTGCTGTTCGTTTCACCTATTTTTGTGCTGAGCCAACCGATCTGTGGCACAAATCATCCTATCTTGTGCTCAAAGTTTCCTTTTTTGTGGTTGAAGGTCTGTTGTTGAAATAAGCCATAAGTCAATTAATTGTAATCTTATAATATGCACTATGTTCCAGACATAATATGCTATACATAAACATAAGATACACTACATACCATACAAAATATACAATGAATTTGATGGCTAGCTTACCCAGGCACCAGTCCGGGCTGGGGCCGATCATGGTGAGCAGAGAGAGCAGGTGCTTTTTCTTGTTGACGGTGTAGCTTGCCTTCACAGAGCCCAGGATGTTCTCTGGTCCCCATAGCGAGTTGGTCTTGATCACTGTGCGAATCTTCTCGCTCTGCACGCAGTACATTACAAATGAATTAATCCAACACATTGAGCAATAAACCCACACACAATACTGACAATGCATCATCATCATCATCATCATCATCATCATCATCATCATCGTCATCATCATCATCATCATCATCATCATCATTATCATCATTATCATCAATCATCATCAATCACAATCATCATCATCATCATGATCATCAATTGTACATTGTACACCTAAACAAACATACAGAGCAAAGACTTATTATGGCTATAGTATAAATAAGAGCATACCGTCAATTCAATGAAAAGAGGGTGTTGGACCAGGAATGAAAGTCTGCTATGTATTTTACAGTTTTTCCAGTAGGTCCTTTCCTAATTGTTGCTCAGCAACGGGGGGACGGTCATAAATATTCATTATTTCGCGGGCGCGCCTGGGAGTTTGAAGCAACATGTCTCGAGAAAAGGTCTAAGTTGGGACCCCGCCAGCTCAGAGGTATTAACACCGTCATTAGCAGCGCCCCCATGATCACACAGAGGCCGTAACTCTTTACACAAGACCCACTACTCTTGTCTCCAGCCGCATTAACTCTTGCAGCCCACATATTATAGAAATATTATGGGAATGTTCCACTCCTAATCAACTAGCGGACAGACTGCTGGCAACAATCAATAACCAGGAACAGTGCGGAAAATGTAACAAGCCAACAATAGGCCACAGGAACTCCCATGGTCAACGTCATTGCCGTGTTTGCGTAGTTTGGGTATAATTAGGTCTGCAGTGGGAAAACTGTTGTAGTACTGTTACTGTGTATGGTTATAGTTAAACGATTTTGGGTCCTATGTTTGTGTGGCCATCCGTGAGATTGACAATGTGGTCTAAATTCATGTGAACAGGCGTTAAAATACATTATTGAAGTTAATTGCTTGCTTGTGACGTCTTCTTCTTGCATGTTCAGAAAGAGATAAGCGTGTGTGTGGAGATGGAGGGTGGGGGTGGGAAGGGCGTTTGGGAAAGGCGGTCTAACTACGGTGAGGAAAGCGTTCAACGAAGATCAGGAGACAGGTGGGGAGCAGGCCTTAGTGCTAACTGGAAGTATAGATAGGTTATCAGCGAAGAGGCAGCGTCATGGCGTAATGAAGTGACAGTTATGACTGATATAGCGTCAATAAACGGAAACCGCATCACCCAAAGGTCGCATTCCGCACTTTACTTGTTGGGGCTTCGTTACACCTTATCACAGATTCCACATCGCATCCTATGGCCCACATTGGGGTTAGATTTCTTACTAACAATCTCTCTCTCTCCCTCTCTCTCTCCCCCCCCCCTTCTCCACCATATCTACCTAAGAAGCAAATATAGTTGTTATCATGTGATGTGTAAGTTACGACAGGGTGCAAACACTACCACTGCCAAATGTTCACTCAATAATCCATTAACATGGTGAGCTGATTGTAGGTGGCGCTAAGATTGACGGAGCGGAGAGGAGGAGAAAAAAGAGGAGGGGGAGTCTAGGACTCCCCAAGTGCAAAATTAAATTGCTTCCCGATCTTTACATTATTGCACAAAACGTCTGTCTCCATATATTATAGAAGTCGTCAAAATGTAAACTGTGGAATCTAAACTCAAATAAGCGCTGATGTTACCATGCACAGGGATTATCACACGATCCTGACCAAGAAGAAGAAAAAAAAGAAGAAGAATGATTTATGGAAATATTCAAACTGTTGTCTGCGATCGGCGTCCGCTATCTCAGCTTCGATACTGTATTAAAAATTCCATTCGCATCAGCACAATCCGCATCATCACTGATAGGCTAGTCCGGGTCTACATCTTAAGAAAAACTTTTGTCTAGTAGCCTGTAGACAAATGTGGCAGTTGCAATGTAGATTATAAAGAAACTTGCAAAGTGGGTTAAAGACACAATATCATGTCACAGTATGATAATTCTCCTACTAACCAACTATAATATTTCTCCAGCAATCTTGCCTGATGCGCTGGGACCAATATTCTGAAGTTTATGTCTGTGTTGCCTACACACCTGTTTTCTTTCAAAGATCTAACAATTCTGGACCCACAGCTCACAACCCACGTTTCAGGTATTCTTCGGTGATCTCTTTACTTCCACCACATGTATAACTAAGTGTAAACTTATGCAAGCAGTACGCTGCGTAAGACGTACTCGGACTATGATACTATAATTAGGTGACGTATTAGACGTAAACAGGCAACGAAAAGGCTGGAAAATCGAGCCAGAAAAGTTCGGAGCCTGGTCAAGCCAGAATTTTAGCCGTCTCTCTCTCTCTCTCTCTCTCTCTCTCTCTCTCTCTCTCTCTCTCTCTCTCTCTCTCTCTCTCTCTCTCTCTCTCTCTCATTCTCTCTCTCTCTCTCTCTCTCTCTCTCTCTCTCTCTCTCTCTCTCGCACAACTCACACGTAGCTAAATTAGCACTCATCGCTATTTGCACAGTTTATTATCTGATTTATTCCCCTTGCCGGAAGTGCTCGTCTGCGCATGTAAATAATATTCCTGATTCGTCTCGTTACCTATTGGGCCTGAATTTTTCCCGACGTAAGCTAAATAAGCCAACACAACAAGAAACCGGGCTCAAACAATCTCTCGTATTACAGAATAATTATATCTAATAATTAATCTAAATTCCAATGGCTTCAGATTGACAGAAGATTACATCAATCATTTTGAAAGACGGAGGCGGAGAATGTGCGTGGATGTGTGGGTGAGTAGGTTGAAGGGGGGGGGGGGGGGTAGAGGGGGAGGGGGCGCCAGATATACAACAACAAAACATTGCATGCCTTAAGACTAAATAATTCTTGCCTCCCACCGATATGGTCGTAAAACGTAATGTCCACAAGTAAACCCACTGCAGACACATTATTTGCTAACGAAGAAAAACAGACCAAAGCTACCAGACTTAGACGAAAAAAAGACTATTTATCAATTCTGTTTTGCCGATAAAAAATACACTTGATTGGCTAATAGTGTAGGAGAAGCTGGACCAGAGCTACCAGACTGTTGCGAGCAAAATAACAACAACTATGTATCAATTGTGCTGGCAGGATGCCGATAGGAAACGTTCATCGAGCACAAGACAAAGGCGTCAGACTCTCATTGCAATCTTTTCACAGACCGTTCATTCCTCTACAACGCAGGAGTTTGAGGGTGAGGAGAAGACAAGGGCGTCAGGCTCTCATTGCGAGACTCGACAACAGACGCCCAATCCCTCCACAGCTCGTTTGTTGGCCTAGCGCCTAGGAGAGAGGGTGAACAGGACAAGGAAAACAACATGGCCAGCCATTCAAATGTATTTCCAGATACTGGCGCGCGCGCGCACACACACACACACACACAGAGAGAGCTGAAAAACAAGCATTTTCCAAATGGTTAATTTTTGGGACTGCATTGTGACTGTGTTTTATTCTAATGAAGCAACAAAAAAAGTAATAATCTGAACTATCGACCAGCAAACCGAAAGTAATAATGTGAATTATCTACAAGCTTCAACCGTTTTTGAAATATTGAACAAAAACTATTAAGCCGCAAAAGGATTACAGTGACCTTGACCTCTGCGATAGAGCAAATATGATGGCACGGGAGGCAGGTCACTAACCTAGGTAATGTTGCTGTGAAGTTTGGCCACTAACCTAGGTAATGTTGCTGTGAAGTTTGGTCACTAACCTAGGTAATGTTGCTGTGAAGTTTGGTCACTAACCTAGGTAATGTTGCTGTGAAGTTTGGCCACTAACCTAAGTAATGTTGCTGTGAAGTTTGGCCACTAACCTAGGTAATGTTGCTGTGAAGTTTGGTCACTAACCTAGGTAATGTTGCTGTGAAGTTTGGTCACTAACCTAGGTAATGTTGCTGTGAAGTTTGGTCACTAACCTAGGTAATGTTGCTGTGAAGTTTGGCCACTAACCTAGTAATGTTGCTGTAAAGTTTGGCCACTAACCTAGGTAATGTTGCTGTGAAGTTTGGCCACTAACCTAGGTGAAGTTTGGCTAAAATCCATTTAGTGGTTGTGGAGATACGGGCTCTGATTCCTCCCGACTATTTCCAAGTATTTCCAGGACAGCAACGCCAATGTTGTAATCAATGGACAGCTCTTTCATTTACCTATTGCACTTAGGAGTTCAATTCCTGGATTCTATTGGCCATTCATGCGCTTTTCCATTTTAGCGACAGCGCGTCAGCCACAAGTGCAGTGGTACTTAGATCCAGGTAAAATAGGACCTAGCGAATGCCACAAGTGCAGTGGTACTTACATCCAGGTAAAGTAGGACCTAGCGAATGCCACAAGTGCAGTGGTACTTACATCCAGGTAAAGTAGGACCTAGCGAATGCCACAAGTGCAGTGGTACATCCAGATATAATAGGACCAAGTGCATGCGTAAAAAACCCTTCCCTCTAAGATATCATGAGCGTCAGGATCTTTAAAGTCCGTGCAAAGGAATCCATGAGTGCACAGACTAGGTCGCGGTTTATGAAGATAAAGAGATAGTGATGCAGGAAAGAAAGAAATTAGAGGGGGCAGAGAACGAACAACAGGCGTCAATTCTTTTCTCCTTCATGCCTCGACAAAAAAGAAAAAGGATGATGGAAAAAATAAAGGATAAGAAGAAGAAGAACAAGAAGATCGGCTAACAGACACAAGTCATGTCGTGTTACTATCTCATTTTGTAGCTCAGAGCAGTCTGACAACGAAAAGCTCGCCGTTTGACCAAGTTAATTTTTTGAACAAATAGGCAGACAGAAAGACAGAGTGAGAGAGAGAGCAATGTTTTTCATTTGTTGCTTATGACTTCTGGTAACGATTTAGAGCAAATGGGGGAAAGGGAGTCTTATATTGCCTCAATAATTTAGAAGTGTTGACGTGTAATTCCAACCTTGTACTGAACCTTGACGTGTCTCATCATGTTGTTCGAT
Organism: Oncomelania hupensis; assembly: GCA_036898135.1. Lineage (NCBI taxonomy): Eukaryota > Metazoa > Mollusca > Gastropoda > Littorinimorpha > Pomatiopsidae > Oncomelania > Oncomelania hupensis. Next base: position 631,852 of record CM072515.1, on the reverse strand, counting down.
TCCACGGAATGACGTGTTCCCTGTCTTTTTATATCATTATTGCTTCTGGGCAGACCGCATCCGCATTTGTTGAGACGTAGAAGAAGAGGCGGGTCGTGGTGGGGATGGAGGGGGCCGAAGAGAGTGCGTGTGTGAGAGAGAAAGAAAGAGAGATATATGGAGAGGGGGAGAGGAAGAGAGAGAAATGAAATAACTATGGTGATGACAGAAATCGTGACGGCAAAGAGACTGAAGAATCGAGGAAAAGAAAGTAATGTGTTGCCACTCAGAGGCCTAAATAAAGTGCTAAAGAGTCCAGGACACACAGTTAATGGGGTGGGGGTAATGGGGTAGGGCTAGTTTGGGGGAGAGCATCTTCCTCTCTCCACGCCCAAGAGAATGTGTAAGAGGCAGGGCAACATGCCTAGGGCGTGATCAATGGCTGCAGACTTGTGTTATTGTTGTAGAGGCCCCAATGGACGTCGCTCTGTCAGCTCGTCATGTCGTGGCCGCCATGCAGAAAGTGCCACAAGTTGGATGCCTTTTCCCGATCCCTGAAAATAGCGGGCCATGGATACCCCATCACCAGCTGCCACGATGATTCCAACAGATCCTCGGGGAATAGGAATTAGGAAGCACTTTTTTAACGCTCACCTTTCCCCTCTCTTTATAGAGCAATTCTCCAACACATTGTGCTGTTACACCTTTCTCTCTCTTTATAGACCAATTGTCCAACACATTGTGCTGTTACACTTCCCCTCTCTTTATAGACCAATTCTCCAACACATTGTGCTGTTACACTTCCCCTCTCTTTATAGACCAATTCTCCAACACACTGTGCTGTTACACCTTCCCCTCTCTTTATAGACCAATTCCCCAACACATTGTGCTGTTACACTTCCCCTCTCTTTATAGACCAATTCCCCAACACATTGTGATGTTACACCTTTCCCCTCTCTTTATAGACCAATTCCCCAACACATTGTGCTGTTACACCTTCCACTCTCTTTATAGACCAATTCCCCAACACATTGTGCTGTTACACCTTCCACTCTCTTTATAGACCAATTCCCCAACACATTGTGCTGTTACACCTTTCCCCTCTCTTTATAGACCAATTCCCCAACACATTGTGCTGTTACACCTTTCGCTCTCTTTATAGACCAATTCTCCAACACATTGTGCTGTTGCACCTTCCCCTCTCTTTATAGACCAATTCCCCAACACATTGTGCTGTTACACCTTTCCCTCTCTTTATAGACCAATTCTCCAACACATTGTGCTGTTACACCTTTCTCTCTCTTTATAGACCAATTCCCCAACACATTGTGCTGTTACACCTTTCTCTCTCTTTATAGACCAATTCTCCAACACATTGTGCTGTTACACTTCCCCTCTCTTTATAGACCAATTCCCCAACACATTGTGCTGTTACACCTTTCTCTCTCTTTATAGACCAATTCTCCAACACATTGTGCTGTTACACTTCCCCTCTCTTTATAGACCAATTCCCCAACACATTGTGCTGTTACACCTTTCTCTCTCTTTATAGACCAATTCCCCAACACATTGTGCTGTTACACTTCCCCTCTCTTTATAGACCAATTCTCAGAGGCCTAAATAAAGTGCTAAAGAGTCCAGGACACACAGTTAATGGGGTGGGGGTAATGGGGTAGGGCTAGTTTGGGGGAGAGCATCTTCCTCTCTCCACGCCCAAGAGAATGTGTAAGAGGCAGGGCAACATGCCTAGGGCGTGATCAATGGCTGCAGACTTGTGTTATTGTTGTAGAGGCCCCAATGGACGTCGCTCTGTCAGCTCGTCATGTCGTGGCCGCCATGCAGAAAGTGCCACAAGTTGGATGCCTTTTCCCGATCCCTGAAAATAGCGGGACCATGGATACCCCATCACCAGGTGCCACGATGATTCCAACAGATCCTCGGGGAATAGGAATTAGGAAGCACTTTTTTAACGCTCACCTTTCCCCTCTCTTTATAGAGCAATTCTCCAACACATTGTGCTGTTACACCTTTCTCTCTCTTTATAGACCAATTGTCCAACACATTGTGCTGTTACACTTCCCCTCTCTTTATAGACCAATTCTCCAACACATTGTGCTGTTACACTTCCCCTCTCTTTATAGACCAATTCTCCAACACACTGTGCTGTTACACCTTCCCCTCTCTTTATAGACCAATTCCCCAACACATTGTGCTGTTACACTTCCCCTCTCTTTATAGACCAATTCCCCAACACATTGTGATGTTACACCTTTCCCCTCTCTTTATAGACCAATTCCCCAACACATTGTGCTGTTACACCTTCCACTCTCTTTATAGACCAATTCCCCAACACATTGTGCTGTTACACCTTCCACTCTCTTTATAGACCAATTCCCCAACACATTGTGCTGTTACACCTTTCCCCTCTCTTTATAGACCAATTCCCCAACACATTGTGCTGTTACACCTTTCGCTCTCTTTATAGACCAATTCTCCAACACATTGTGCTGTTACACCTTCCCCTCTCTTTATAGACCAATTCCCCAACACATTGTGCTGTTACACCTTTCCCTCTCTTTATAGACCAATTCTCCAACACATTGTGCTGTTACACCTTTCTCTCTCTTTATAGACCAATTCCCCAACACATTGTGCTGTTACACCTTTCTCTCTCTTTATAGACCAATTCTCCAACACATTGTGCTGTTACACTTCCCCTCTCTTTATAGACCAATTCCCCAACACATTGTGCTGTTACACCTTTCTCTCTCTTTATAGACCAATTCTCCAACACATTGTGCTGTTACACTTCCCCTCTCTTTATAGACCAATTCCCCAACACATTGTGCTGTTACACCTTTCTCTCTCTTTATAGACCAATTCCCCAACACATTGTGCTGTTACACTTCCCCTCTCTTTATAGACCAATTCTCCAACACATTGTGCTGTTACACCTTTCCCTCTCTTTATAGACCAATTCTCCAACACATTGTGCTGTTACACTTCCCCTCTCTTTATAGACCAATTCTCCAACACATTGTGCTGTTACACCTTTCTCTCTCTTTATAGACCAATTGTCCAACACATTGTGCTGTTACACTTCCCCTCTCTTTATAGACCAATTCTCCAACACATTGTGCTGTTACACCTTTCTCTCTCTTTATAGACCAATTCTCCAACACATTGTGCTGTTACACTTCCCCTCTCTTTATAGACCAATTCTCCAACACACTGTGCTGTTACACCTTCCCCTCTCTTTATAGACCAATTCCCCAACACATTGTGCTGTTACACTTCCCCTCTCTTTATAGACCAATTCCCCAACACATTGTGATGTTACACCTTTCCCCTCTCTTTATAGACCAATTCCCCAACACATTGTGCTGTTACACCTTTCGCTCTCTTTATAGACCAATTCTCCAACACATTGTGCTGTTACACCTTCCCCTCTCTTTATAGACCAATTCCCCAACACATTGTGCTGTTACACCTTTCCCTCTCTTTATAGACCAATTCTCCAACACATTGTGCTGTTACACCTTTCTCTCTCTTTATAGACCAATTCCCCAACACATTGTGCTGTTACACCTTTCTCTCTCTGTATAGACCAATTCTCCAACACATTGTGCTGTTACACTTCCCCTCTCTTTATAGACCAATTCCCCAACACATTGTGCTGTTACACCTTTCTCTCTCTTTATAGACCAATTCTCCAACACATTGTGCTGTTACACTTCCCCTCTCTTTATAGACCAATTCCCCAACACATTGTGCTGTTACACCTTTCTCTCTCTTTATAGACCAATTCCCCAACACATTGTGCTGTTACACTTCCCCTCTCTTTATAGACCAATTCTCCAACACATTGTGCTGTTACACCTTTCCCTCTCTTTATAGACCAATTCTCCAACACATTGTGCTGTTACACTTCCCCTCTCTTTATAGACCAATTCTCCAACACATTGTGCTGTTACACCTTTCCCTCTCTTTATAGACCAATTCTCCAACACATTGTGCTGTTACACTTTCCCTCTCTTTATAGACCAATTCTCCAACACATTGTGCTGTTACACTTCCCCTCTCTTTATAGACCAATTCTCCAACACATTGTGCTGTTACACCTTTCCATCTCTTTATAGACCAATTCTCCAACACATTGTGCTGTTACACTTTCTCTTTATAGACCAATTCTCCAACACATTGTGCTGTTACACCTTTCCCTCTCTTTATAGACCAATTCTCCAACACATTGTGCTGTTACACTTTCTCTTTATAGACCAATTCTCCAACACATTGTGCTGTTACACTTTCCCTCTCTTTATAGACCAATTCTCCTACACATTGTGCTGTTACACCTTTCCCTCTCTTTATAGACCAATTCTCCAACACATTGTGCTGTTACACTTTCTCTCTCTTTATAGACCAATTCTCCAACACATTGTGCTGTTACACCTTTCCCTCTCTTTATAGACCAATTCTCCAACACATTGTGCTGTTACACTTTCTCTTTATAGACCAATTCTCCAACACATTGTGCTGTTACACCTTTCCCTCTCTTTATAGACCAATTCTCCAACACATTGTGCTGTTACACCTTTCCCTCTCTTTATAGAACAATTCTCCAACACATTGTGCTGTTACACTTCCCCTCTCTTTATAGACCAATTCTCCAACACATTGTGCTGTTACACCTTTCTCTCTCTTTATAGACCAATTCTCCAACACATTGTGCTGTTACACCTTCCTCTCTCTTTATAGACCAATTCTCCAACACATTGTGCTGTTACACCTTTCTCTCTCTTTATAGACCAATTCCCCAACACATTGTGCTGTTACACTTCCCCTCTCTTTATAGACCAATTGTCCAACACATTGTGCTGTTACACCTTTCTCTCTCTTTATAGACCAATTCTCCAACACATTGTGCTGTTACACTTCCCCTCTCTTTATAGACCAATTGTCCAACACATTGTGCTGTTACACCTTTCCCTCTCTTTATAGAACAATTCTCCAACACATTGTGCTGTTACACCTTCCCCTCTCTTTATAGACCATTCCCCAACACATTGTGCTGTTACACCTTTCCCTCTCTTTATAGACCAATTCTCCAACACATTGTGCTTTTACACCTTTCATCGTCAACACACGTCTCTCTCTCTCTCTCTCTCTCTCTCTCTCTCTCTCTCTCTCTCTCTCTCTCTCTCTCTCTCTCTCTCACTTCCTCAGCCCCCCTCTTCCTTATTCCTTTCTCTCTCTGTCGCTCCCTCCCGCCTTACAATAAATTTCCAGTCAATGTATTTTTTTGAAGGATACGAAGAACGGCTGGAAGATTTTCAAGGGGAACTGATTGATCAGTATCCATAAGACGTCTCTCCATTAAATCCCATGGAAAGATCAAAAGTATTTTCTAAACTCTGTGTCCTTGCTGACATTCAATTAATATGCTAAAGTTCATCCAAATGCCAAATTAATGATGCAATTAAAAACAGGAACCAATTGCCATGAAAGTTACCTCGGGATCGTGCTTGTTTATTTCAATGAAGACTAGCGGTTAGAGAATACTATTAAATAAACGACAAATTTACGAAATCTAAAACTGTACGTTTATTATTTTGAGCTCAGTTTTTTTACCTATCGGACCCATCATTTATAAACAAAATATTTTGTCAGTTACGGCTCTGTTATCTGGACATCGTTCTTCATTCGTCAGTTAAAGTCATCAACGCTCTGTTCATTTCCAAACTAAATCTTCAAATGGCTGTGGTAAAGCTATAAGTGTTATCAAAGTATCTTCTTTGCAAAGTCCAGAGCTCAAGAATTGTATAACATGAGCAATAAAGAGGACATCCAACTGATAGCATACGTCTTCCTAATAGGAACCTGTTCTTCTAATGTAAAGTATGTGCAAGGTGTGCGCACGCATACATGTGTAATGTCTTTTCCCCGTGTTGTCAAACTGGTAGTTTGTTCTTCTCGTTTATTCTCGCGCGGTGGGTCTCGGTGACGAGAGTTTACACAGAATTCTCAGTCTCGGCAATCTGCTACCGACGTGTGGCGACGAGACGCAAGATTTGAGACTCCGAGATGTCCCATACTACTACACGAGTTCACTTTCATTCTGCTGCCTCGCTTAGAAGAAGAAGAAGAAGAAGAAGAAGAAGAAGAAGAAGAAGAAGAAGAAGAAGAAGAAGAAGAAGAGGAGGAGGAGAAAAAGAAGAAGAAGAAGAAGAAGAAGAAGAAGAGAAGAAGAAG
>CM072515.1:558121-620621 GCA_036898135.1 Oncomelania hupensis | reverse complement strand
AGGAGTCTTGTCCAGGAAGAGTTTTCAAGAAAAAAGGTAGGTCATTGATCTAGCGAAGAAGAAGATAGTATAGCAGAGTGATAGGACAGAGCAGGAATGGGAAAGAGTATATGAGGAAGATAGCAACAGTGGGAATTTAAAGCACTAAATTTCCAGAAAGTGGGGATACTATTTATACTGAAACCCCCGGCACTCCAACGGGGGTACTGTTGCCGCAGTGAATCTGTCATGCCTACAAAGGCAATACAGGTTTTCAACTGGGGCTTTCACTGTTCCCTTTATAGGTTAGAACAATCTACAGAGAGAGACAGAGACAGAGAGACAGAGACAGAGACATAGACAGAGACAGAGACAGAGAGATAGAGACAGAGAGATAACTGGTCGGAGAGAAGGAGAAAAAAGAACCAAACAATAACATATTTTAAAGATGGAGAGACATACGGCAGACAAAAGACGTAAAAGCAGCGTTAGGTGTAACACTAATTGGTACAATGTAGTTGTAACACTAATATTGGTACAATGTAGTTGTAACACTAATTGGTACAATGTAGTTGTAACACTAATTGGTACAATGTAGCGTTAGTTGTAACACTTGGTACAAAGTAGCTTTAGGTGTAACACTTGTTAGCCGACGTTTCTCTTAAGGTGGCCCATCCCTCGTCCCAGCGTCTTCTTTAAGTTGCTACAGTTGCCCAAGTACCCGCTGACCGCGAGGTGAGACATGCCGCACGACGCACACCCTCCTTAAGGACACCCGCTGTGTTTGACGACCGCCCTCATTAAGATGGTAAGACGTCAGTGTCACACTCTGAAGGAGCCGCTGACACGGTAATACTAAGTATCCAAAGTCCTAAAAGAAAATAACTCACTTGCAAATATAGAAAGGTATGGAGTATCAAAATGCAAAGTAACAGTTGAAATGTGGTGCTTTTGAAGGACAAAAGTCTGCTATCAATGGCATCGTGTTATCTCAGTTTTTTCATCATGAATGTACGCGCTATTTGACCGTCCAATCATTCCTGCGCCGACAACAATCCAAGGTAGTGACTCCAGACATTCAAATCAATTGATGGTGCTTACTCTGCCCGTCCTGATGCTTACATGTCTTCGATGACTACTCAGCATCTTAATTTAAGCTATGCGACATTTGACCGCCCAATCTCTCCTGCACCTTTAACAATGCACAACATTCGCCTGCATCTTGTCCCCCATAAAATTACCTTTAAAAGATTGGCCGCAATGTTTGCTATAAACCGCGAGTCCCTCTCCTCTCAAAATACCTTCTACTGTCTGTCATTCCATCTGCAATGAGGTGTACACAAATGGAGGTGAACCTCTACACAGCCACCGCCATCTGTACGCTCTCTGACTACTCCATAAGTATCCCAGTTTGGCAGCTTGAAGCAAGATTGCTGTACCCTTCCAAATACTTACACACTGACACGGAAATAAAAATGCTCAGAAGGAGCAAAGATGAAGGTTGCGTTGTACCTTCTTCTGTTAGAGCCGAGCGCATGTGACGGTCTTCCAAACTTACAGTTCATACACAGACCTATCGGGAGCTCAAGTGTGACGTCCTAAAAGCCATCTCTGCAGATAAACTACATTACTACAACACAAAGATTGAGAACTCTACTTCTTCCAAAGAACTATTTTCTACTATGAATGACCTCCAGCATTTCTTCTCTTCCAACAAAAAATAAACTTTCTGAATTACCTTCATCCTTTTCAAACTTCTTTACCTCGAAAATCGAAGCTATGCGCAGTACTCTTTATAACACGCCTTGTCAACCATGTCCTCCTTTCATACTGTCTCAGAAACTGAAGTGGCTGAAATTCTCAGCACCATGTCGTTTAAGACATGCGAGCTTGATCTCATCTCTACCTCACTTTTCAAAGATTGTATCACTGACCTCCCATTTCTACGCAGACGATACACAGCTCTAAAAACAGTGACACTCCTCAAAACCTTCCATCTATTCTGACCAAAACTTCTGACTGCTTTCAAAACATTTCTAGCTGGATGATTTCCAACAAGCTCCAGCTCAATGTCACAAAACTGAAGTTATGCTAACGGGTTTGTTGTTTGTCGTTTTATTCCATTTAAAGTGCAGGAGGCATGCGCCTATTGACACTAAAGGCTAAAAGCAGGATAGGACAACACAGTTATCACTATAAAACAACAAAACAAGCACATTAATATGCACATACAACTGCATTCAACTTATATTTCACACCATGTACACAGTGTCAGCTTTATATCGCTCTTTCTAAACATTAAATATATGTACACATAGCTACTAATTAATTTTAAAACAAATTAAATTCCCGTCTAATTGTTTTGTTATTTAAAGACAGACAAGCCAAATCACCCAGCATAATTTCATAAGCAACTAAGACATCGCTACTTTTTTTTTTTGTATCAGTTTATAGTCCCCTCTCTTCCCGATAAGGATTTTCAGAGAGGAGACTGTACCAATATCTGATATATATATATATATATATATATATATATATATATATATATATATATATATATATATATATATATATATATATATATATATATATATATATATATATATATATATATATATATCGCTACTCAAAGCCTTAACCATACCTAACTAATAAGCGCTGTAGCTTTCAGATATAAAAATAGCATACTTATTCATAAAACCATACACCTCAAAAATATTTCCACACTTTAAGTGTTTGATTGTATACCTAACATTTGTAGTTACGGGTACCCAACACAATCTGTCTTCTTCCCCTGTAGACACTGTCACTCTTGGCCAAACCATTATTCTTATTTCATATTCTGTCAAAAACATTCGCGTCATCCTGACCCTCTCCATGTCAGAATTTACCCGCAAAACCTGTCAAACATTTAACTTTCAGCTCCGTAGAATAGGCCTTGCCAATAAGCCGAAGTCACTTCCTCTCTTGTCATGTTACGCCTGTCTGTCTGAATTTCCTTCCCCTTCTGTTCATCTGCTCCAAGGTGTTCAGAGCTCGTCTGGTTCTCAAAATGAAAACAATCTTATCATATCACACACCTCCTATATATTCTCTCCACTGGCTTTCTGTATCTCAGAGGATTACCTACAAAATCTGTACGTTCTTTTACAAGTGCGTCCATGGATTAGCCCCTTCCTATCTCACCCAGAACATTCACTTCTACAAGCTATCTAGAAATCTTCGTTCGTCCTCTAAAACCCTCATGCTACAAATACTCTGCTACAGATTCTCTTCTACAGGCTGTTGATCCTTTTCAGTGCTTGGTCCTTCAACTTGGAACTCTCTTCCTTTCTCTTTGCAGCTCTCCAAACTTAGCCACTTTGAAGTCCAACTTCAAAACTCATCTCTTTCTTAAAAATGTCTGTCTCGTCTCCCATGTCCATCATCATTCCTTTTTTTGTGATTCAGACCACCGCTGTCACACCGCACGCCCCCAACCCCCTCACGCCTTAGCTGCTCTCCTCCTCCCACGCTCTCCCTCTCTTTAATATTTTACTTGTAAATATTCTTTTTTTCATGTTTGTATTATGTTTTTGCTAAATTTATTACTGTCTCGTTTATGTTTCACTTCTTGTGTGTCTTTCGATGTTAACCTTAAGTATACATGCTTGAGAACTGCGCTTTGAACTGATGTCATTAGAAAAACGCACTATATAAATACCATTATTATTATTATTATTATTATTATTATTATTATTATTATTATTATTATTATTATTATTATTATTATTATTATTATTAGACAACACGATCCAATGGGAAACAAGGAGAGAGGGACAACCCATATAGTTGTATTTCAGAGCTATTCCCATCGCAAATAAAATATGTGGTCCCAAGACGTTTAGGATTTTCCCTCACAAGATTGCTAGCCATGTTTGCCAGTAAAGAATGAACTCAACGCCTTCCTAAGGCTGTGCACCCGACTGAGGGCATTTCTAACTCCGGGAAATTCCACGAAATGTGAGACTTTTATTTTCAGAGGATGCGGGAAGTTACATCTGCCATTAAATACATTTAACTATACATGTCAACGAATATACCCTCTCCAACAGTGTAGCCATCTTTATGAATAATTCTATAAAAGGGTGCGCGTCTTCATCTTTCAATACTGAAATGATCTGAAATGTGCAATGGAGTTAGATAAGGAATCAGTATCCTGACACGAAAAGACTGCTGTGACCATAGGCAAACACGCACATTAAGTATATATTCATTGACAAATATTGCTAAGCAACACTCTAACACTTTTGATAGCCGTAGGCTGTAACAACGATGAAAGCAGTGTTGAGAATTGAGGAGCAAAGGAGCCGCGCTCGCATACAAGGTGGTGTTGTAACATTTGGAACAGCATTATGACGACAACTATCAACAGTATAAAGAGCTACATTTGCGATGTAAAGTAGCGAGCTCCTCAGTGGACCACTGGGAGGCAAGACTAACAATGCTGTCACTGAACAACTGGCCACGCATTCCCCAACGCCAGCGATTGTTTGTGTGGATATTAACTCCACTGCCCTCTGATGGCAAACATTGAAGCAGGGGCGACAAATCTACCACTTGACTATTTGCAATCTTGTTGGACATGTCAACATAGTGACCTCTCACCTCTGAATCAGCCCTTATACTTCCTTCCCCTCCCCTCCTCTCTCTCTCTCTCTCTCTCTCTCTCTCTCTCTCTCTCTCTCTCTCTCTCTTCTCTCTCTCTCATTTTTGTGTAAGAAATAGACCACAAACGATTTGGATCTTAATAGGAATGTGGATGTTCGTTTACGGTAAATTCTCAGAAAGAGGGTGAGGATGGTTAGACCTTGTTTTGCAACAAAACAATGTTTCGTACTCATCAGCACAGCGAAAATACAGGAGGGAACAGAAGAAGAAGAAGAAGAAGAAGAAGAAGAAGAAGAAGAAGAAGAAGAAGAAGAAGAAGAAGAAGAAGAAGAAGAAGAAGAAGAAGATGATGATGATGATGATGATGATGATGATGATGATGATGATGATGATGATGATGATGATGATGATGATGATGATGATGATGATTGACCAAATTTAGGTTCAACGCACTTTCCTACATCAAAGGGCTGAAATGAACATCATGGTGGATGTTAGGGGGATCGAATGTCAGCAAATAGACAAATGAACCCAAAGATGTTTCTGTGTCAGGCGCTGTGACTTTGTAGGCCCGGGATGGCCTCGCTCGCTGGCACTTTGTGGATTAAGCGGCATCGGATTTTGTTTGGACAGTAAATACTTGAAGTGATCCGCGGTAGTACTCCTTCTTCTTCTTCTTCGTTTTCTTTTTCAGAGCAATGCTACCTAACTGGCTTTGAGTTTCACAGGACGCACTGTTTCAAGGCAGATCGGTCTACTGCGTGGCTGTTACGTTAGCATCAACCCCGTACGTTCTGATATCATGTCATGGTAGATTTGGGGTTGGGATGAGCTCTCGTTCTTGAACCGGCGACTTGTGCGATGGGATTTCTTTATAATACGCAGGCTGAGTTGTGCAGTTTAGTTTATTGTTGATGGGCAACGGCTTTCCAGTTTGAACTGTTAGTGATGTTGATACAGCTACAGGCATCTGTTGGACATCTTGAGCTAGCTTCCAGTCCTCATCCCCGTCACTGTACAATGAACACTCCCAAAGCATGATGAAAGTTGTTGTGGTTGGTGTGAAGGTGGATGTGTTGGTTTTGATAACATAACACATCGATGAAAGGAGGCTTGTTGTTGTCAGGTCTAAATACTTCGCTATCTTACCTCCTACTTGGTTTAAAGGTTCCCACACTTGTCTGTGGAGTGAGCAGGGACGGTGGGAATGGGTGCTGCATTACAGACTGCAATTCACAGAGGTTGGTGGATTCTATGCCCTCTTGCCCTAGATGGCGCTGCATTAACATCAGTCTGCAATGCTTTTGCAAAAGTATGTATCCATATTTTCTCCTCATTGGTGTAAAGAATGATCCCAAATTCCCACACCTATAAATTTGTCACCTGCTTCCTTGAATGTGTGTGCTTCTGCAAAAAAATCGCCAACGTCTCTATCACTTGCGTTCCGCTGGACTATATAAATAAACATCGGTTATCTATCTACTAGCGTCGCTTGTTCAAAGATGAATGTTCTTTTGAGGTGCCTACTTATGTGTTCGTATCCCCTCTCACCCAAAAAGTGCAAAGGTAGGTTTAAATCTTCAATCTTGGAATGGAATCCGCAAACATGACCAGTCGCTCTCCTTGTAAAAACCCCAATCCTAATTGCGTATCCACTGCGAGTCCAAATGTGACCTCGCTTGTATAGCTGGCGACCTGTGTGGGGAATGTGCTAAAGATGTGACCACCAAGTGTCTGTACACTATCAACGCCGAGTTGTGTGCCCTTGCACTCTTGTGCAATGTTAATTACACCGCTGTCGCAAACTGCGCTGCATCATCGCCTTAAATGTCGCCCTCCAATCAGGCCGGCACCAGGCGACCCACTACAGGTAAGGAAAGGTGTGTGTATGTGTGTGTGTGTGTGTGTGTGTGTGTGTGTGTGTGTGTGTGTGTTTGGTTGGTGGGGTGAGGGTTTCTGAGGCTAACGACAGCGAAGAGTGAGACTACATCTTCATAGATAGGAAGGGAAAGAAGTGGGGATTGGGGGTGGGAGTGATATTTATGAGACCGATGACACGATGTTGCATTACCTATCTGTGGATGAGGCCAGAAAACGAAATTACCGTCGTTTTGCTAGCTCTATGTCGGCAGCTGAAGGGCAATGCAACGCTACCAAGGTTTGGTTGCTGAAGGCGGCAGACGACCTTCCGCTAGTGCTGCTGTGATGGTCCTAAGTGATGTGTGGACTGGGTGTTGGGAAAGCTGATGATTCAGCAAGTACGCACTGAAAGTTGGCAACTGATGAGGTCGAAGTTAGCTAATGAAATTCAGGTAACGTTGTCAGCGGCAGCACGACAATACCAATGCCAGCGTCAACAACGAGGACGGCAGACTGTCTTCGACTGTTCACGTTCCCACAGTGAAGGTTTATAATGCTGTTAGGATGACGATGATGCTGAGTAATGACACAGACAGAATCAGATCTGAACATTCATGACTGAAAGAAGATCTTATTCTATCCCGTAACTTGAACAGACTAGCGTATTCTTTCTCTGTCCTCTGCAACCTTCATGGCTTCGCTCATTGTCAAGCCAGTCCATTCTCGAATGTTCTCCTCCCATCTCTTTTTCTGTCTTCCTCTTCTTCTGCCTCCTTGCACCGTGCCTTTGCAGGATGGTCTTTGCAATGCCTGATGCTCTGGTAACATGGCCATACCATCGGAGTTTCCGTTTCTTCACCACTGTGAGCATGTGATCGTATTGTTCAATGGCTTGTGTGATGGTCCGTCGGACTTCGTCGTTGGTGATGTGGCTGGGTATACGAAATTCCCAGAAGTCTTCTGCAGCACCTCATCTCCATGCTTTGTATTCTTCGTTGTAGATCTGCTGTGAGGGTTCCTGTTTCGCAAGCATATAGGAAGATGAAGATGACAAGGGAGCGCAGCAGCCTTACCTTGGAATGTAGACTGATGGTCCTGTCTTTCCAAATGGGCTTCAACCTTGTCAGGGCAGCAGTTGTTTGTGCGATCCTGGAGAGGACTTTCTGTTGGGACCCATTGGCTCCTAAATATTTCAAGCAATGCACTGTGTTAAGGGATTGGCCTTGGACTTTGATGTCCTTGTTGATGCCATTGGTGTTGTTGGTCATCATTTTGGTCTTCTCTGCACTAATTTCCATTCCAAAAGCTCTGCTCTGGAAGTGGTGTCAAGCCTCTGTATAAGTTGTTCAAGTTCTTGTTCCTCTCCAGCCAATCCATCAATGTCATCCGCAAAACGAAGGCTGTAGATTGTTCTCTCCCCTATGCTGACTGTGCCTTCGTGATCTGCAAGGGCATCTGACATTATGCGCTCCAGGAAGATGTTGAAGAGTGTTGGAGAGAGTAGGCACCCTTGACGCACGCCGATTGTTGTTTTGAACCAGTTTCCGATGGCGCTGTTGTGGAGGACTGCACTGGTAGCCTTGTCATACCGGCTTTTGATGACTTCAATAATTTTAGGGCTGATGTTTTAAACTCCCATGGTTGCCCACAGAGCTTCATGCCAGACTCGGTCAAATTCTATCTTGAAGTCTACAAACACATGACAGAGATGTCGTTGGTGCTGTAGGTATTTCTCACAGATTATTCTGAGGTTGAAAATCTGTTCAGTGGTACTTCGCCCTGAATCATGCTTGTTCTTCAGTTATTATTTGTTCAGTTTTGGTTTCAACCTGTTGAGTATTATTTTCAGGAGGGCTTTGCTGGGATGGCTGATAGTGCAATAATTTTCACACTTCTGAAGGTTACATTTTTTGGGAAGAGTGATGACAAGCGACTGGGTCCATGGTGTAAACCACTCACCACTCTGCCAGATCTTGTTACAGATAATGGTGAGGGCGTCAACCATCGCTTCTCCTCCTGCTTGATGGAATTCCGCGGGTATGTTGTCCACTCCCGCTGACGTCCCTTTCTTCAGCAAATGCACTGCTGCATCAACTTCTTCTCGGAGAATTGGGAGGATTTCTTCTTCTTTTCTGTTCTGGGGATATGCTAGAACTGATGAGTCTCCGGAGACTGGGCGGCAACCCATGACAGACTCTGTGGACCAAGAATCCAACATCGTGTTCGTGCCTGTCATCTATAAAGCTTGTGGCCTTTGTCTGTCGTTATTTCACCTAGTTCGCTTATCCTTAAAATGTTCATGAAGGGAGATGAGTGTCAGTAAGAGTGAGACAGATATCAGTGTCAGTAAGAGTGAGACAGATATCAGTGTATAGGGGAGAGAGAGAATAAAGGGACAAGCGAAGAGAGCCACAGACCCAGATGTGGACGGAGAACACGGATACAGACAAAGAGTAAAGAAGCATACACATGGACACAGACAGGGAAACAAAGATAGGCAACATCTGGACTTCTGCATCTCATTAATAAGAACATTTAAAATGACAGAAATTGCAGCATAATTCTCGCATTATGCGTTAATCTCCCTGAGCCTAGACTGCGCTAATGAAATGACATTTAGGACAATTCACCACGATAGCTAGGCTAGCAATCCAGACTGGCCAACATTTACAGCCGCAATTCCGAGTCACGTTTCTAATGTTAGCTCGCATGTTAGAGTTTTTTCCCCGTCTATCAGCATTTCAACAGCATGCAAGCTTGAAATAATCTGCACCCTCACATCCACTCACAGACACAAATCTACAAATACACACACACACACACAGACTGAAATGGCCCTCCCTTATGTCATCAGTGTGTACCTGAGGCAGCACCATCGTTATTGTTAATGTGCGACACCTCTATATAGCACAATGTCTACCTTTAAAAAAAAAACTGCCGTAGGTCAGTGGTAGAGCGTGTGCATGTCACACCGATGACCCAGGTTCAAATCCCAGGTAGGCAAGATCAAAGTGGCCATCTTAGCAGTGAGATTGTTGTGGTGGTTCAGTGTTGTTTAGGTCCCTAACCCTCTGTCCTGTCTATACGACCAATGGTGGATGTAGACGTTACACTTCAATGGTGGATGCAGGCGTTACACTTCAATGGTGGGTGTAAACGTTACACATCAATGGTGGAGGTAGATGTTAAACTTCAATGGTGGGTGTAGATGTTACACATCAATGGTGGATGTAGACATTACACTGCAATGGTGGATATAGACGTTACACTTCAATGGTGGGTGTAGAGCCCGTAAGAAATTGCTTGAAAAGTTTTTTTCTTTTTTAGACGCATTCTTCAAGCCGTGGGGACACTGAGACAGAAAGGTCACACCTGATTTGATTCGATTTGATTGGCACTTGTAAAGTGCTGATAATCAATACTGCCACAGCATACTCAGGGCATACACAACAAAGGATTACATCGATGTACCGTTAAAACTGGGCAAATCAATCCCTGTCAGAACCGAAATGAAAATGAAAATGTCAAACTTTAGCAGTTGGATGGACCAACAAAAGCCCACTTTATCATTGTTTAATGTAATAACAAAGCCCACTTTATCAGTGTTTAATGTAATAACAAAGCCCACTTTATCATTGTTTAATGTAATAACAAAGCCCACTTTATCATTGTTTAATGTAATAACAAAGCCCACTTTATCAGTGTTTAATGTAATAACAAAGCCCACTTTATCATTGTTTAATGTAATAACAAAGCCCACTTTATCAGTGTTTAATGTAATAACAAAGCCCACTTTATCAGTGTTTAATGTAATAACAAAGCCCACTTTATCATTGTTTAATGTAATAACAAAGCCCACTTTATCATTGTTTAATGTAATAACAAAGCCCACTTTATCATTGTTTAATGTAATAACAAAGCCCACTTTATCGTTGTATAACGTAATAACAATTGGGGGAGGGGTTGGAGAAAGAGAGAGAGAGCGAGAGAGAGAGAGAGAGAGAGAGAGAGAGAGAGAGAGGGAGAGAGGGAGAGAGAGATTGTAGCTATGTAGGCCTAAGTAGAACAAAACTGCCAGATTGAAACACACACACAGAACACACACATAAACACACACAACACACACGCACACACATGCGCACACGCAAACAAAATTACTGATCAAATTGAACAATCCGTGTGCCAAAATACATTAGGATGGCCATAACGGTTTGTGATAGAAACTGGGTTTACCATCAGTCAGATAAACACGTGATTTTGAAAGTAAGGTCATTACACTTATGGTGTAAAGGTCAACATTATTAATATTATTGTTATTATTAGATGACCCAAGAGCAAGATGTAAAACAGAACACCCAGTGCTTACTTATTTCCTTATTTCCTACCGTATCCTATATCCTATCTCGTAACTCAGAAGTCGTTGTGGCACCACAAATGATCGTTTAACCAGCGTACTCCTTCTTTCTCTCTCCTCAGCAATCCTCATGGCTTCGCTCAGTGTCAAACCAGTCCATTCTCGAATGTTGTCCTTTCACCTCTTTTTGTGTTTCTTTCTTCTTCTGCCTCACTGCACCGTGCCTTTGCAGGATGGACTTTGCAAGGTCTGATGTTCTGGAGACATGGCCATTGTTGATGTGCTGGGTATAGGAAATGCCCAGAAGTCTCAGTAACAAGTTATCACCTGGTGGCCAACGAAAGGCGTGGTCCTTGGTGACTTAGGCGACGACCGATCCGGTATGGAGTGAGTGCTTATTTTCATCATACCTGGAAAAGATTCTTGTAGGCAAGAATGACCTGCTGGGCCCAATCCTCTCCAGGCTGTTGGCCACAGCCAAAATCCACGAGTACAATGTTAGCACCGAGCACGTGGTCGTTGAACCTATAGTAACGTGAGGTTAATCCGCCCTAGCCGGTGACTTCTGTGTAGAAGACCTTCGCCCAGTCATTACATTACATTACATGATTATTGCTTTAGGTCCAGCGGACTCTTCCGAGCCAAATCAGGACCGGACAACCCCTAATCCGCATAAAAGATCTGCTGAAACAACCCTAGTAGTAAAACTGAAAGCTCTCCACCAGCCAGTCACTTTACAATAAAGACATCCCACGCAGGGGACGCTGTACCCGCCCACAAAAACAAAATACAATACAAACATCATTACAAAACATCAACAAAACACATACATATAAAATGCCTACATTGCCAAACAACAACATCATAGGAAGCCATAGTGACCACCTGGCAGAAAGCGTCCAATATTCCCAAGCTGATCCAACAGACCTCATACACAAATAAGGACTCTTGTTCCGGAAGAGTTTTCAAGAAAAAAAGGTAGGTGACTGGTCCAGCGAAGAAGAAGATTGTATAGCAGATTGATAGAACAGAACAGGAATGAGAAAGATCAAATGAGAAAGACAGCGACAGTGCGAATTTAAAGCACGAAATTTCCAGAAAGTGGGGATACTATTTATACTGAAACCCCCGGCACCCCAACGGGGTCGCCCAGTCATGCCGTGCTCACATCACCCTGACACGCCGGGAAACCTTTGGTCTATTCTATTCAGTGTCCGAACCCACAGGGTATTCATTGCTCATTTATCCTTGTTGAATAACATTATCTTATCTTACAGTAATACACCCAAAGTGTTCTGACACTTCACACAGTATTTCTACGAAGGTTTAAAACTAATGTTAGAAAAAAAAATCATGGAACTCATAGAAAATATCGAATACCTTCATTCTTGATCTCTATTTTGGAATACTCGTACCTCCAACATCTTAGACTAGGTTGTATAATGCATGGCACTATTTCACTGTGGGTAAGGTATGCAGGACTATTTGCTGTGTACAGTGTGATGGTAGGCAGTGAAGGTGAAGATACGGGAGTCAGGACTATTTCTTGTACAGAGTGTGAAGGTGTGCAGTGAAGGTGAAGATACGGAAGTCATTGTAGAGAAAGATGAATGAGCGTGTAACACGTGCTTTATCTCCCTTGACGGCAGGCAGCCTCCCACCACACGAGGTGTGGTCTAAGGGAACTTCACAACACGGAAACATTTAGTGAGATTTAGACAAGCCAGCAGTTGTTGTGGACGAAGGCAACGTTCTTCTTTTTCTTCCCTCCTGCCAGTTGTACGACTTCTTACCTCGCAAACTTCTTCTTTCATCTTTTCATTTACTCTTCTTCTTGTGATAATGAAAGAGAAGCATCCAACGTTACAAAACCACTCAGGACTACAAATAAGCATAATCCTACTGTCATCGGGATCTGTACTAAGCACTGCCCATTCCGCTATGCGGCAGTAAACTTCAGCCAGGCTTTCGTGGCGCTCTACAGCTTCCTACACTAAACTCCTAACGTGGAAGTCAAGAATGGAGCCAAAGTCGGGGGTGTGGAGGCAAGTTAAAACAGGGCAAGGTTTCTCATGCAATCTCACTTTCATAATGTGCGAGGTGTTAACACATTGAAGCCGGTCTACTGACGACCCCTTGCCGCTCGGGGTGGCCAAGTTGGGGTATGGGGCGTGGAAGAGTTAATAGTCGTGGCAGTGAAGTGTTAAATGTTATCACTATCAAGGGGCGGACAACAGCTGCGTGCCTCCGTTGTGGATTCTTTTGAGTGAGTGAGTGAGAGAGAGAGAGAGAGAGAGAGAGAGAGAGAGAGAGAGAGAGAGAGAGAGAGAGAGAGAGAGAGAGAGAGAGAGAGAGAGAGAGAAAGAGAGAGAGAGAGAGAAAGAAAGAGAGAGAGAGAGAAAGAAAGAGAGAGAGTGAGAGAGAGAGAGAGGGGGGGGGTGATGGAAGTAGGGTGGAAGGGTAACTTTTTTTTAAAGTCGGGTGGTTGGATGAGAGGAGGGGTTGCTGCCCCTGCCTTTGTACCTTCTCGTCTTGACAGAAAGAGCTGCTACTTATTAACACAAATTTCAAGGGTAGATACTAATGAGCCTCTTCCTGATCAACTCCGGCTCCGGTAATAATTATCAATTTAGTCCTACCTTTACTGTACAGGGACACCATCACTTTTTTTTGGAAATTTGGTGCTTTAAATTACCACTGTTTCTGTCATTCTCATTTGTTCTTTCTCGTTACTAATCTGTTTTATCAATTTCCTTTCTTCTTTGCTAGACCAGTCAACTACCTTTTTTCTTGAAAACGCCCAAAACTCTTCATTTGGGAGTGGGTTCTTTTGGGTTAGCTTGGGGATTATTGGACGCCTTCTGCCAATTGGTCACTAGGGCTTTCTATTATATTATTATTTAGCAGTGTTGGCACTTTATATGTATGTGTTTTGTTCATATTTTATAATGATGTTTAAATTCCTTTTTTTTGTTTTTGTAAAAGGGGATTCGATAAGAGTACAGCCTCAGAGTTCCCTGGATGGGATGCCTTTATTGTAAAGTGATCTGCTGGTGGAGTGCCTTCAATGTTACCATTAGGGTTGTTTCAGCAGATCTTTTATACGGATCATGTGTGAGCCCTCTTTCAACCAAGTTGTGGTCCTGATTGTGCTCTTTGCAGTCCTCTAGACCCCATAAACAATGACTAACTATTTGCTTATTTGCAAATACCAACATCAAATAGTCCTATAACAACTGGTCGGAGCAGCTCAGCCTTAATTCTCTCTCATAAGGCGTTATACTGTACTGCTTATTGCTTTAAAGTTTGATAAACTCTCATAACACGTTATACTGTACTGCTTATTGCTTTAAAGTTTGATAAACTCTCATAACACGTTATACTGTACTGCTTATTGCTTTAAAGTTTGATAAACTCTCATAACACGTTATACTGTACTGCTTATTGCTTTAAAGTTTCCTAAACTCTCATAAGGCGTTATACTGTACTGCTTATTGCTTTAAAGTTTGATAAACTCTCATAACGCGTTATACTGTACTGCTTATTGCTTTAAAGTTTGATAAACTCTCATAACACGTTATACTGTACTGCTTATTGCTTTAAAGTTTCATAAACTCTCATAAGGCGTTATACTGTACTGCTTATTGCTTTAAAGTTTGATAAACTCCCATAACGCGTTATACTGTACTGCTTATTGCTTTAAAGTTTGATAAACTAACAAATGAAGGCGTTAAACTGTACTGCTTATTGCTTTAAAGTTTGATAAACTAACAAATGAAGGCGTTATACTGTACTGCTTATTGCTTTAAAGTTTGATAAACTAACAAATGATCGTATCAACCATTTGTCAATGCACTGCTCAGCACCCCAGTCACCTTTGCAGGCCAATAATTATCATCTCAATGCGGCCCGTGTGAAATTAGCGACTGCATGTCAGTCAATGACAACGGTCTCTCGAGCTGATATATGTGATAGCGATAGGCACACGCCGACATGGAACTGTGGTCACAAGGTCAACAATTTAATTTCACACCTCGGACTGTTTTTATGCCTACATCCCCACCGTTTTCAATTAAGCATTCCTCAAGAATTCTTGACGTTGCATTTCCATGGAACCAATTATAAACTAGAAAATAAATCCCGGTGGAATTCATGTAGTCCAGTCGTCAGCCATTTAACTACGACGACTGTTGGCCAGTTATGGGAGTATGTATGTTCAGTTTAGTAGATCTATTCTTGGTCGCTTTCTGTCACGCTGACCTGCTACCGATCGTCAAACTGATTGATGCAACGATCAACCTGGATGAATACACATTTTATTCAGAATCTCTACACTAACAATAACAAGATAACAATATTTGTAAGAACAAGATGGTGCAACAAACATGAAGGAGAGAGAGACAAGGAAAAAAGAAATGGAAATGAGAGAAGACGAGTAAGAGAAGGAAAGGAAAGAACTGAAATTAAAAAGAACAGAACAGACAGAGAGAAAGAAAAGAAAAAGAGAGAAAGAAGACTATAAAGAAGAACAAAGAAAAGCACTAACATTGTCCTTCATCTCGTTCTCCAATGACCTTGAGGATCCGAACTCGCAAACCTCCTTGACAGCTCTGGAAGCGTACTGGTCATACTCCCAGATCCTGTAGTCATTGCTGTGCGTGGAGCCCACGATGTTGGACCAATGCAGCAAGTACGCGTCTGCACAAATGACAGTTGACAGTTGTCATCATCACCATCGTCGTCATCATCATCATCATCATCATCATCATCATCATCATCATCATCATCATCATCATCATCATCATCATCATCATCATCATCATCATCATCATCATCATCGCTGTGTCGTCGTCGTTTCTGTTATTACACAGGCATGACATGCATCTGGCGTGAACTCTACAATCTAGCATCATGGTTGGTTTGTTACTTACTCTTAGAATCCGGAAACTGCTTGGGGTGTGTCTGTCTTGACCACAGGCCCTGGAAGGTAACGCTGTACATGGCGTGACCACAGGCACAGCACTCGTCCTCCTCCAGACGGCGCTCAGGACTGTTCTCCGTCACTGCGTCAGCCTCGTCACGCTGCGTCACTGCAACAGCGTCATCACATGACGTCATTATCCAGACCAACAGATCAAAAAGCCGTTACATTAGCAAAGGCGTTTATCATGTGCTTAAAGATGCAAATATAGAGCTGAAGACATGAACAGTCTCTACTTCACGGTTGCAACTCTACCTACAGGTGTAACTCTGCCTACTACAACTATATAAACATGTTGGAACTGTAAGCATGCGATGATGTTGTTATGGGTGAATCAATCGAGCAAGCAATCATACCCTACCATTTTATAATAAGACAGCAGTCACAAGACCATTAATCAGTTAATAACAGGTTTCGTCATTTAACATAAATAGTCACTGTTGTTTTCTATAGACAACTCTGTACTTAACATTCTTGATGCAAATTATCTTTCACGGATCTGTAAAATTAATAAAATGAACAAAAAGCAAAACATAATGCCTAGAGTAACCCAGTAAACGTCTATTCCTATCCTATCCTATCCTATCCCGTAACTGGAAAGTCGTTGGGGCACCACAGATGATCGTTTATCCAGCGTACTCCTTTTTTCTCTGTCCTCAGCAACCCTCATGGCTTCGCTCAGTGTCAAACCAGTCCATTCTCGAATGTTGTCCTACCACTTCTTTTCCTGTCTCCCTCTTCTTCTACCTCCTTGCACCGTGCCTTGCAGGATGGTCTTTGCAAGGCCTGGTGGCATGGCAATACCATCGGATTTTCCGTTTCTTCACCAATGTGAGTATGTCATTGTGTTTTCCATTGGCTTGTGATGGTCTGTCGGACTTCGTCGTTGGGGATGTGCTGGGTATAGAAATGCCCAGAAGTCTTCTGGTGCACTTCATCTCCATGCTTTGTATTCTTCGTTGTAGCTCTGCTGTGAGGGTCCATGAATTGCAAGCGTATAGGAAGATGGAGATGACAAATGAGCGCGACAGTCTTACCTTGGAGTGTAGACTGATGATCCTGTCTTTCCAATAGGCTTTAACCTTGTCAGGGCAGCAGTTGTTTGTGCGATCCTGGAGATGATTTCAAGTGGGGACCCATTGTCTGATACAATGGCTCCTAAATATTTGAAGCTATGCACTGTGCTGATGGATTGGCCTTGGCCTTTAATGTCCGTGTTGATGCCATTGGTGTAGTTTGTCATCATTTTGGTCTTCTCTGCACTTATTTCCACTCCAAAAGCTCTGGAGGTGGTGTCAAGCCTCTAAACCACCTGTTCGTTCTTGTTCTTCTCCAGCCAATCCATCAATGGCACCCTCTATGCTGACTATGCCTTCGTGATCTGCAAGGGCATCGGAGTGCGTAGGCATCATTGATGCACGCCGATTGTTCTTCTGAACCAGTTTTCGATGGCGCTGTTGTGGAGGACTGCACTGATAGCCTTGTCATACAGGCTTTTGATGACTTCAAAAATGTTAGGGCTGTTGTTGTATACTCTCATGGTTGCCCACAAAGCTGCATGCCAGACTCGGTCAAACACTTTCTTGAAGTCTACAAACCCATGATATGAATGTTGTTTGTGCTGTAGGTGTTTCTCGCAGAGTATTCTGAGGTTGAAAATCTGTTAAGTGGTACTTCGCCCTGCCCTGGATCATGAATGTTCTTCAGTTATGATTTGTTTAGCTTGGGGTTTCAACCTGTTGAGTATTATTTTCAGGAGGACTTTGCTAGGATGGCCAAAGAGGCTGATGATGCGGTAGTTTTTACACTCCTGAAGGTTACCTTTTTTGGGAAGGGTGATGACAAGCGACTGGGTTTATGGTGTAGGCCACTCCCCACTCTGCCAGATCTTGTGACAGATAATGGTGTCAATCATCGCTTCACCTCCTGCTTGAAGCAATTCCGCGGGTATGTTGTCCACTCCTGCTGACTTCCCCTTCTTCAGTGATTGCATTGCTGCCTCAACTTCTTCTCGGAGGATTTCTTTCTCTTCTCTCTTCTAGGGACATGCTAGAACTGATGGGTCTCCGTTTGGTGTGTGGTTGTAAAGGTCAGAGTAGTACTCTGTCCATCTGGCCAAGACTTCTTGTTCTTCTGTAAGGCTTGCTTTGGATAGTGGAGACCTTGGGCTGTTTAGCACTTGTCAGCCGCTTTACAGTCTGGTAGGCCTTCTTGCTGTTGTTCTAGTACAGACTGTTTATTTTCTGGCATTGATCTAGTTCTTTGCTGTGTGCATGCCTTTTCGGATGTCATTGTTGTGTTTTTTTTTTGGTAGGCATCAGCTCCTTGTGAGATGTTCTTGTTCTTTTTCATCTCTCTTCATACAGGTCCAAAAATTCAAGTGTGATCCACGGTTTCTTCTTTGAGCGGTGCTTGCCAAGGATCTCAGTGGCGGCATCTGTCATAGCTGAAGGTGGTGGTCATGGTGTTGACATCTACTTCACCAATTCCCAAAATGAGAAGTGGTGCAAATTTCCCTCCTGTTGTGGCTGGGAATATTTCTGTCACCTCCGGGTTTTGCAGTTTGTCCAGGTCGAACTTCAGTCTGGTGCAGCTTGCTGTGTTTACTCTCTTCACGTGGAGCGGGAAAGGCATAATAACGAGATTGTGGTCACTTCCGGTGTCTGTTCCTGGAAACGTGCGTGACCTGCCAAAGCTGACGCTTGATCTGAAGCGTTTCTTGACCATAATGTAGTCAGTCTGGTTGTGATAGTCCCCCGCTACCTCACTCCATACCGGATCGGTCGTCGCCCAGGTCACACAGGACCGGGTCTTCAGTTGGCCACCAGGATAGAGGTGATATGTGTGTTACTGATGGACACCTTAGCAATGTCCGCACGAGATACAACATCATCATAGGACCTGGAATATCAGGACCCTAACTGCAGAGGGAAAATTAGTAGAACTGGCCCAGGAGCTGGACTACTATCGATGGAACGTTTTAGGTATCAGCGCAGCGAACTGCGCTGGAAAGACCTAGTTGAAAAACGACTGACAAAGGCCACAAGCTTTATTTCAGCAGGAGAGATGACAGGCACGAACACGGCGTCCACAAGGACATTCTAGCCACTGTCCTGGGTTACCGCCCAATCTCCAGTAGACTCAGTACCATCCGTCTGACATCACTTTCAACATCACCATCATCCAGGCCTATGCTCAACACCAGACTATGACGACAGCAAAGTCGAGGGTTTCTATGAACATCTGCAGGCTGTCCTTGACTCAGTGCCAATGAAGGACATAGCCATAGTGTAAGGCGACTGTAATGCCAAGGTTGGCGAAGATGCGTACCACAACTGGGGAGACACATGTTGACCCCACGGCAACAACGACACAAATGACAGAGGTATAAAACTCCTGGAGTTTGCCAGATGCCAGAACGTCTATTATTTAGTTGTAAATAGTTGGTTGAAGAATGTTGCTGAAAGAAGAAGACATGGGTTATAGCAGAGTGTGAATAGTTATTAGTCTCTGAGGAGTAGGCTCATTTTGTACGCTGCCGTATGCAATCACAAACACTGGCGGTAGGAGAAACACATATTGTTCAAACAGGCCAGAGGGATAAAAGATCCACAAGACGTACAATTGTGAAAACAATTTCACGTGTTTTCTGTCGTCCAATGGATCACGAACATATATATTACGCTAAAGTTATTGCCAGAACAGGTCTGTGTGTTCGTCATTTTCGCCACTGACGTCAACTTACTCATCCTCATACTCAATCAATCAATCATCATCAATAAACATCATTATTATTATCCAGCCATCCATCCATCATTATCATCATCATCATCATCATCATCATCATCATCATCATCATCATCATCATCATCATCATCATCATCATCCATCCATCCATCCATCCATCTACTGCAGACAGCACAGCCCTGTCCTGTGTTAACGGTGACTGCATTTCATGATGCAAGAAAGCTGACAGAGGTAATCTGCAAATCCCACACCTCGCCCAAAAAACATTTTATTACTCTTGGCACCGAGCACAAAATATATCTTTTTTAATTACTCAACATGTCAGAGCTACACGTTTGTCATGCCTCCAGACGACAAACTGAAAATATGTTATTTCATAAATATTCATAACGTCAAAACTACGTTTTATAACTTCTTCTACATCAACAA
This sequence comes from Oncomelania hupensis, assembly GCA_036898135.1. Lineage (NCBI taxonomy): Eukaryota > Metazoa > Mollusca > Gastropoda > Littorinimorpha > Pomatiopsidae > Oncomelania > Oncomelania hupensis. Next base: position 600,621 of record CM072515.1, on the reverse strand, counting down.
CTATTTTCTTTCATTATTACCCATGATTGTGTGCTAAAGATACATTTTTTCACTTCAGCATTCATAAATGCACACGTATTTCCTTTCTTAATCATAATCTCCCAATGCTTGGCAAATGATTTCTACCTTTCCAAACATGCAAGTAACTGCGCGAATCAGTATGTGAGGCAAACATAGTTTGTCAAAATTTCTCACGATTATGTATTAATTGCATAATTTCCGCATGCTGTGCAGCAGACAGCGGTAGAAAATATCCACATAATAATCATTAAGAAACAAACAGTTATGTAAAACCGTGTTAATCTCGCCTTAAGAACCCGGAATGCAGTAATATTATTAGGATTATTTGTTTGTTTTACATTTAGTGAACTTGTCACAACTAAATCTTGTAGCCTTCTGCATGCTTGGCTAATAACTTTTGGTGTTAACAAACGCACGAGTGTTTGGTAGTTTGTTGTGTCATTATGTTTCAATGCCAAATAACAGGAATATTAATCCCGCATTAATTAGCATTCCATATCATGCAAAGCGCTGCATGCTTGCTATGAAGAAACACTAAACTAATGTCGTCTGGTCACAATGAATATTCTTGGCTCATTTCTAACACGTTTTTATTTTGTGTGAAGCAACGTAATCTATGTCATACATTCTAAATACCTTCTGTCATGTGACATTTAAGAATGACATCCTAATTTGCTTTAAAATTATGTTATATGGCACTTTAAATTAGTGATAAGTATAGGTTACGACACGTTACATTACCAATTAATGTAAAAACAACAGGGTGTAAACAATGTTTTTGTGTATTGCGGCATTACATATCTTGATAACGCATTTCGTGTTCACATGTTTTCTGTCCAATGAATGTTAATAAAAACTTGACGTTTTGGGAAAACAATATGTGTCACAATAAAATGAGCCAATATTTGTGTCATTTTAATCTGCAGAAGTGGGAAAGGTTATTGAAAATCTTTGTGCCTGGAATTTTACCAATGTAATAAGAAAATGCAGTTTACTGGCTTTAAAATATTGATGGAAAACCTCCACGTGAGAGACTATTAGATCTGTTTATTCCCATCCCAAACGATGACTAAAAGGGAAAAGATCTACAGAAATGACATTAAGTATTTATTGAATGGTTTAAAGAGGAAAAATCCACAGGCGCCCTAAATAAGAACTTATTTACGAATTATAAGTTCTTATATACAAATTGCAGTGTTAAGTCGGTCAAATACATGGAAGGAATGGGTCTACATTTATTTTTGCAAATAACGACTTATACTTTAAGTTAACATGGCGTATTTACAACTTTACTGGCTATATATTTATTGACGAATCAGTTTCGTAGTAACTTTTGATGTACTTAAGCAATGTAAAAAGATCCTTAACACGCTCAACGTTAAACAACAGTTCCTTTCCAGCACTGTAGAAGTGGTATGGATTAGTGGGCTGGACGTAATGCAGTGGTATCACTTTGTCAGTTTGACATTTCCACAGCAAACACGACAAGACGGTTCGTGCCACTACACCAGTTTTCTGACAGTTTTTGACAGAAGATGAGCGGCTGGTGGGTAATGGCGTGTTCAAAGCAACAGAGAAAACACACAGCGCTTAAGGTCAACGCTCTCAAAACTTGCTAACAAACTACACAACATGCCGCCTGCATTACCATACAACTACAATTTTTGAACGTATCCGACCTTTCTCATAATTTTGGTATTTATTTATTAAGGAGAATTATTTTAGGATGTTTACAGTACAATGTGTTCATTCGCAATGAGCATGCAAAGCCAACAGTGTAACAATAAAGTCAAGGGATTAAGACTAGGGGTATGAAGCCCTCATTAATGTACAGTCATCTCAGATAAAGCCCTCATTAATGTACAGTCATCTCAGATAAAGCCCTCATTAATGTACAGTCATCTCAGATGAAGCCCTCATTAATGTACAGTCATCTCAGATGAAGCCCTCATTAATGTACAGTCATCTCAGATAAAGCCCTCATTAATGTACAGTCATCTCAAATAAAGCCCTCATTCATGTACAGTCATCTCAGATAAAGCCCTCAGTAGTGTACAGTCATCTCAGATAAAGCCCTCATTAATGTACAGTCATCTCAGATGAAGCCCTCATTAATATACAGTCATCTCAGATAAAGCCCTCATTAATGTACAGTCATCTCAAATAAAGCCCTCATTAATGTACAGTCATCTCAGATAAAGCCCTCATTAATGTACAGTCATCTCAGATAAAGCCCTCAGTAGTGTACAGTCATCTCAGCTTTCTTTACAACCTCACAAACTGCATACACTTGCACAGATGGATTTTGTTTCGAAACGTTATTACTCACACACAAACATGGACATTACTTGACTTTATCTTTATAATGTAACACGTAAAAATAATTATGTTTAAAATAGAAAGTAAATAGTATTAACGTCACAATATATTGTTTTTACACAAGACCTGTCCTGTTGATATCACAGAATATATGTCACAATTTTTTTTTTTTCCATCTTAATCGTCAATAAAAGCTGAAGCACTTGCTGACGCAGTGTATCGTTCCTTCATTATCTAACGCCTTGAAGTGTTTACTTTTAACACGCGTGCTTGCGGCACTACAGCAAGGTCAATTATTATGTTATATAAAGGTAATTGACATTTTGATGACGCTTACTATGTTGTTGTGTGGCCTCATTAGCAAGCATTTAATTAATTATAAAACAAGCACGTTAATGTCCTTTACAAACATTCATCAACTTAAAGAGAATAACACTCTGTCTGTCTGTCTGTCTGTCTCTGTCTCTCTCTCTCTCTCTCTCTCTCTCTCTCTCTCTCTCTGCGCGTGTGGGTTTGTGTGCATGCATGTGGCAATGCATTAATATGCTGTGCTAAGACGTGTGTGCGCAGTAACGACAGACACAATATTTAAACAATGGGTGCGGAATGAAATTAGGCCCAACTAAGAGAAAACAACGTTTGTTAATTTCAATGTACAGCATTAATGCCAGCGTCGACTTCTTATATATTTAAACCTCTTTAATCATTTTTTTAATCCGAACTTGGCACCTGTCATGCAAAAAATGAAAAATTAAATAATTATAATGGGCCAGCTATTTTTAACATCGGTCTGCATCATTAAGCATATTAATGATCGTATGTATAGCTTGTATTTAGCTAATGGCCTTATGTAATTAGCTAATGACTAATGTGATTAGCGTTGCTCTAAAGCATGCACATGCATCTACACGTACGACTGTATCAATAACGCATACACACAAAGACACACGCAATAAACAATTCATTTGCATTAATCTAAAATCACTTCGGTCAACAGACGTTAGATAAAATAAACAACTGTATTTACATTATTTACATGCATCACACACACATACATACATACACACATGCATACATACACACACATACACACACATACACACCTACATACACACACATACATACATACACACACGCGCGCGCAATTACCCATACACATAGACTTTCTCATTTTAGCGCACGCAAACACGCATACACGCACGCACGCACATACACACACATGAATTAAACTACACCTACGAATGAGAATGCACAGCAGCCAGAACAGCTTCATGGTGTTGTGTTGTGAGGGTCCACGTTGCAGGAACGATAGTGTTATTGCTATACACTACCACACTATGGTTGATAGTAGATGCTCCCTCTGTCACTCCACACAGCAGCCAAAAAACTCCAAAATGTTCAGTCTATGCCAAACAATCCAATATTGTATGGCAACACAACATAGTCCAAAGTGTCCAAACTTTCAGTGTATGCCAAACGATCCAATATTGTATGGCAACACAAGATAGTACAAAGTGTCCAAACTTTCAGTCTATGCCAAAGGATCCATTATTGTATGGTAACGCAACATAGTACAAAGTGTCAAATACGCAACCAGCAGTTCTGGATCACATTAGACGGGTCACATTGTTAATCCACCACAGAAGTATGGTAACAAACTGTGTCAAAAGACGGAATTGAAATATCAATAATGTAGGAAGGTAAAGCAATAACTACAGTAGTTAGCCAAGTCACTCAAACTGATGCTGCTTATCCAGACAACGAGTAACTGTTATTATTAGGCAAGGGCCACTCAATTCCTCTCCTAACCTACTTTCAAAGGAATTCTAACACCAGATTTTGAACAAAACCATTAACTTAACTAACAAAGGCGTTAAATAAAGAAAAAGGCCAACATAATAGTTTATCTGACTATGTTTGAAAACCGCAAACAAAATTATATATTCTCACGAACTGCGTAATTTTTGTCTTAATAAACACTAAGTTTGGTTTGGACTGCCTCATCCAAATTGAGGCTAAGAAAATTCCAGAAACATACTGCACAACATACAAATGACTGTCGAAAACACTGGAAACTCCAACATACGAATACACAAATACACTACTTCTACCCAAACTATTGGAAGGAAACCTCTATCTTCATCTGTTAGACAGCCAAGTGCGGTCTCGGCAAACACTTTCCACAAAACGCTATAGAAGGGAATTAACTGTGTCTAGGAAACTACTATGTCCAAGCAGCAAAGGGACAGAACTCCCTACTTGCATTTTGCGCTGACAAAACCCACACTATAGGTCGACTGGCAGAACAAAATGTCACCTTGTAGTGAAAACAATGTGTTTTAGGAGCAAAAGTCACAATTTGGCGACAACAAATGTTAGCGTCTGTCTTGCCAGTCATTTGTCATGCTACTTCTCCTGCTGCTAGGTCTCCTTAACAATAAATAAATGGCTGAGGATTTTACCAGGAGGACCGTGTCCTCCGATGGTAGAGCGTTTGGTTGGTGTTCGAGATGTGAGCAATTAATTTGAGTGTTGCTGTGAAACGTAGGCTAATTAGTTGTACAGCTTTCATCACTAGGGTTGCTAAAACGGATGGACAAATTGCAATGATAAGGAACTGCTAACCATTTTCTACATTATTGTGGGTTGTGGCGCACAGCGGTTGCTGTGCTTTCGTTGAGAAAGCTTCAACAATAATAAGCGCTTACGTGTACCATCCACATTCCAGACCGTAGTTTACAATAGGACGGTATTTGTGGCAATAAATGTCATTAGATATGTTCCTCCTCTACTTCCCCACGTTGCAGACAAAACAAACGGGGTGTCGGATAGTGCAGTGGTTGGAGCACTCGCTACTGTGTCGAAAGTGAAGCACCGTCCGGTGCGGTTAGCACTTGGATGGGTGACCGCTAAGGTGTGAAGCGACAAACAACAACGCCCCCAGTTGACTCAACTGTGATTGAGTACCTACTCTCTTGAGGGTGGGGAAGGTAAAGCAGCGAGGGAGAGAGTTGGGCATCACCCTCATTACGCTGGCCCAAGATAAGTGTGATCTCCAACATCACGCTCCCCTACGGCCACAAGGCTATGGGACTACCTTTACCTTTTTTTTTTTTATGTTCCTCCACTCTCCTCTCTTCTTAGCCGCACATCAACGTCACAGTTGATGAGTATGACGATGCACCTTTGTCCAAGCTTCTCTATTTAACACACGTAAATGCCTCGCTTCTCGCCCATCAACAACTACTCTGTCTCTCTGTCTTAACCCTCTGTGGGGTCTCTACTTCCCCACGTTGCAGACAAAACAAACGACTGTTCCCCTCACAACACGCCGCAGGCCTGAAGAAGTGTGAACCCGCGTCACAACGGCGTCACCACCGACTTTGTCATCCAGCCACCCTGATGCTGGCGTTAGGAAGTAAAAGTATATAAAAACATTAATAAATGTAAACAAATAATAAAAGCGAGATAATAATAATACAGGATGTTATACGCGTCGCGCTTTCTTCCATCAAGCTTAAAGCGCGGCGATCTCAAGAGATAGTTATAATAGTTTTGGTCTTTTTTAACTTTTCAAATGAACTTAACAAGGCGTCAAAACCACTTTAAAATGCGTAAAACACGCAAAAAGGAGGTATTGTGTCCATGGGCGTTAAGAGAATCAACACTGTACTGCAGTACCCTAAGCGAAACATGGACCCTCACAGCAGACCTACAACGAAGAATACAAAGTATGGAGATGAGGTCTACAGAAGACTTCTGGGCATTTTTTTTATACCCAGCACATCACCAACAACGAACTCCGACAGACCATCTAACATTGGACAACATGGTGACATGCTCACAGTGGTGAAGAAACGGAAACTCCGATGGTATGGCCATGTCACCAGAGCATAAGGCCTTGCAAATACCAACCTGCAAGGCCAGGTGCAAGGAGGTAGAAGAGGGAGACAAAAAAAGGTGGGAAGACAACATTCCAGAATGGACTGGCTTGACGCTGGGCGAAGCCGTGAGGTTCGCTGAGGACAGAGAAAGATGGAGTACCCTGGCTAAACGATCATCTGTGTTGCCCCAACACCTTTCCAGTTACGGGTTAGGATAGGATAAAACCTAAGCAGTTCATTTAACGCGGAATTGCGCTATTAGACAAACAATGAAATAACTTCAACAATAGCTGTATTAGACAGATGCTAGCAAACGGTCTCCTATTCTAGAGAGAGAGAGAGAGAGAGAGAGAGAGAGAGAGAGAGAGAGAGAGAGAGAGAGAGAGAGAGAGAGAGAGAGAGAGAGAGAGAGAGAGCCACACCATGTACCTCTGTCACCAAAATCATAAACTGTTAACATCTCCCGTTAAATAAAGAACAATGGTTTCTCCCCCAGTTTTGCTTTTTGAGTAACTTGATAACTACACAGCCTGCCACGTTTTGTAAACACTTTTTTTTTTATCTTCTCTCGCTATGTCGTAAATGTTCATTCTTAAAGTTGATATTAATAGTTTTCCGACCCGGAATTCACTTCTTTAGTAATAATTTTTAAAGGTTTTGTTGTAAAATATGTACAGTGATTTGTCATTAATGCTAATTGTGAAGGCTAAATACAACTCATGCTTCTGTCTTTATTTTTATATTTTGCGCAACATTTTTGTAAGTTCCTGTGGTAACATACTGATGATAGCGTATGGCGGCCTCACTAATCACGGCTTGCCACTTGGTCTAGCTCGCCGTTACAGGCCAGGTGCGCTCATAAATTTTGAAGATGCTGCCATCAGCGTTAAGTGCGAAAAACGTAGTATATTATCCACTCTGTGTCTTAAGAGGGTTCTAAGGGGTCCATAGTGTGAAGTTATAAATTGAGTGTTGAGTTGTTAAGTTGTAAATTCTTTCAGCCTCGATAGTCTTTGTCACCTTGGTCTTTTCATTAATAGTCTTTGTTGTTAGGCCTGCTACCATTGTTATTGGAAACTGTAACACGTACGTATAGCGTTGACAAGTACCATAGTCAGTCCGCTGGACCTAAAACAATAGTCAACCTACGCAGGCAGCTTTTACTTATATATCCTTACGTCCACCGCCGTGACTCGGTGTGGAGCGTTCGTCTAGCAAAACCGTGACTGGGTGTGGAGCGTTCGTCTAGCAAAGCCGTGACTGGGTGTGGAGCGTTCGTCTAGCAAAGCCGTGACCGGGTGTGGAGCGTTTGTCTAGCAAAACCGTGACTGGGTGTGGAGCGTTCGTCTAGCAAAGCCGTGACTGGGTGTGGAGCGTTCGTCTAGCAAAACCGCGATTGGGTGTGGAGTGTTCGTCTAGCAAAACCGTGACTGGGTGTGGAGCGTTCGTCTAGCGAAACCGATCACCCAGGGCGAACCCCGTGATTGGCAAGATAAAACTGTACGTTACAACTTAGCACTATAATTGATCTGCTAGTTGAGAGTGGATGTAGATCATTACCCTTTGTCTCCAGGTCTTCCACATCGCTAATGGTATAGATGTAGAGGTTACAAGTTCAATGTTCATTCATTGTCTATTGATGTTCATTCACTGTCGGTTGATGTTCATTCATTATCTATTGATGTTCATTCACTGTCTATCGATGTTCATTCACTGTCTATTAATATAATTATAAACTTTGTAATCCTTTCTGCTGCATTGCGGTCTTAAACTACGCAAGTCTGAGTAACGAACTGCTTAGGAGTAACCATTCAAACATACCACTGCACTGAAATATGTTTCGTGAATGAATGACAAAGGACCAATTGCTACAGCTTATTGTACACGCCGTCTCAAGGAAGGCGTTGAAGATGATAGCTGTACAGCTCAAGGAAGGCGATGAAGATGATAGCTGTACAGCTCAAGGAAGGCATTGAAGATGATAGCTGTACAGCTCAAGGAAGACATTGAAGATGATAGCTGTACAGCTCAAGGAAGGCGATGAAGATGATAGCTGTACAGCTCAAGGAAGGCATTGAAGATGATAGCTGTACAGCTCAAGGAAGGCATTGAAGATGATAGCTGTACAGCTCAAGGAAGGCCCTAAAGATGATAGCTGTACAGCTCAAGGAAGGCGTTGAAGATGATAGCTGTACAGCTCAAGGAAGGCGTTGAAGATGATAGCTGTACAGCTCAAGGAAGGCGTTGAAGATGATAGCTGTACAGCTCAAGGAAGGCGTTGAAGATGATAGCTGTACAGCTCAAGGAAGGCGTTGAAGATTATAGCTGTACAGCTCAAGGAAGGCCCTAAAGATGATAGCTGTACAGCTCAAGGAAGACATTGAAGATGATAGCTGTACAGCTCAAGGAAGGCGTTGAAGATGATAGCTGTACAGCTCAAGGAAGGCGTTGAAGATGATAGCTGTACAGCTCAAGGAAGGCACTGAAGATAGCTGTACAGCTCAAGGAAGGCATTGAAGATGATAGCTGTACAGCTCAAGGAAGGCATTGAAGATGATAGCTGTACAGCTCAAGGAAGGCATTGAAGATGATAGCTGTACAGCTCAAGGAAGGCATTGAAGATGATAGCTGTACAGCTCAAAGCTTCCTCTCCATTCCTGACATTGACCTAATTATTTGTCTCTGAGCGCACTGGGCAGGTAGAACTGCACTATAATAATAATAATAATAATAATAATAATAATAATAATAATAATAATAATAATAATAATAATAATAATAATAATAACAATGATAATAATACTGGATGCTATATACGCGCCTTTCCCCAAATCCTTAGGCTATACAAACGTTCAACCTGGAAATGCAGTTGTTGGGATAGAACTGCATAAGACTTGCTTTGTGAGTACAAAGTGTTGACTTCAGATAGCTCTATTACCATTAAAAGAAGTATTCATTACACGAGGACACTGCGCCCAACTGAAGGATATTTGGGTAACTGGGTCTGAAGACCTTGCTGACAGACATGTCACTGGTAATATGCTTTTTGTATGTTCTCGTTATAACTTTTTAAAAATATTAAATGCCAAAGAGAAGTGAAGCATTTGTTTTTAAATAAAGTGCTAATTAGCTAATGTTTGGGATTGTGTAGTAGCAAGGTAGTTTAGATGGGACGTCACATAACTACCATAATGACGTCATTATTTAAATACTAGACCTACAGTCATCATCATGACAACTAACAAGGCTGCAGGGCCAAAAACGTCACATGCAGCCATCACTTCAGTGACCTCATGACCTCAGTGAAAGAACCCGGATTGTTCTTGCATAGCAAACTTACATGCTCAAAGAGATGGTCTATCGGATGATAGTACAAACCGAGGTGTAATCTGTGCACGCTTATATTCCATCGCACGCGCTACAAATATTCCGATGCTGGTGTCGTAGACGGGCGATTGACAGCTACAACAAAACACCCTGTAACTAAGCACTAGGTCCTCTTTTCTCGTCCCGGGCGTCGCTGCTGTGCGGCTATCGTGCTTTCCCTGAGAAATCAAGCCCGAATTGTACTCGCATTGTTCTTTAATATCATCCTATCATATACCGTAACTCTGAGGTCGTTGGGGAACCACAGATGACCTTGAACCACCGTACTCCATCTTTCTCTAAGGAGCTCAGTGTCAAGCAAGTCCACTCTCGAATGTTGTCCTCCCACCTCTTCTTCGGTCTCCCTCTTATTCTACCTCCTTGCACTGTGCCTTGCAGGATGGTCTTTTTGAAAGGCCTGATGATCTGGTGACGTGGCCATACCATCGGAGTTCCCGTTACTTCACCACTGTGAGCAGGTCACTGTGTTCACCAATGGCTTGTGTGATGGTCTGTTGGACTTCGTCGTTGGTGATGTGCTGGATATAGGAAATGCCCAGAAGTCTTCTGTAGCAATCCAAGTTTTAAAAAAACTAAAAAAAAACATTTACGATGGTGAGATTTGGTTTGCTTTGTGAACGAACTTTTACCGTAAAATGTAAGCAATCATATTAGCAATTACAAACAGCCACAGTTAATAACATATGACCCATTTCTTCTAGTTCGTGGGCCTTGCTGTTTCAAACATGACTAAATTCTCATTGCACATATCTTATTATAAATTACCTCAACCCTTCATTTCTTCAGTGTTACGGTTGCAAAAACTGTAATGTTAATATTTTATAACCTAAAGAGCATCTGATGAACTGAATGTCCTACATACTGATACTTCATGTTCACGTCAACAACAGCGTCTAAAAATAATTCATCCCTGCTCCCACGCAACAATGGTGCTACTGTGCTCCGCAACAAGATAACAGTGGTCTTCAAGAGTTAGGCAACAAGAACAAATGAATATTATCATCATCATTATGTGGACTGTGTCTCGCCTTGGCAACACACACACACACAGTGCTATGTTGGTAAACTGCATGTCCAAATAAGCAAAATAGTCTTAGACTTATACATTTGGGGTCAAGTATTGGGTCAAGTAATGACCCTTCTGTACTTCTGTTCTTCCTTTCCTGTCTTCTTCTTCTTGTTCTTCTTCTTCTCCTACTTCTTCTTTTTCTTCCTTTCTTTTTCTATATCTTCTGCCTTTCTGTCTTCTTATATATACTATTTCCAAACCTACGGATGAGATTTCAACAAGAAGAACAACAATGTAGAGAATTATATATCAATGGAAAAATGTCAACCATGCTCTCAAACACAGAATGGTATTAAACACGTTGTACACAGAATGTTACACATGATGTGTAACAGAATGTTACCAAATAATGTGTACACATAATGTTATCAAACATTGTTTACACAGAATAATATTAAACACTTTGTACACAATATTGTCAAACAACCTTGTGATGCCGACATTACACACTTTACCAAATCTCAACGCAGCTACACCACACAACCTTAAACTTCGTATCGTAATGTGTATATCACAACCTTAATCCCTCGCCTCACTGATCAACACAACAAATAAGTCCGGTTAAAGAAAAGACAACGACCATTCACCTCACACAACGGCCATGTCTGACTGTTCCTCTGACAGTCCATCAAAACTCTTCAACAATGACGTGGCAAGCTGTGATTGGCTGTTCAAAACCGCACAAACACATGCATTGCTGAACCATTAGCGCCAAAAGGATGTAAGTGCAATACAGCGAGCTTTGTATTAGCGCAACAGACGGCACAGTGACTAGGAGACCAGCATGGAGTTTAAGCTTTGTGGCAAATTGGAGTTAAGATCATCAATCGCTTGTGTGGCAAATGGGAGTATATGTTCATTATGTTGCCAAATACAGCTTGCGCCTTTTATCAATATGACGTAACATTTCACACTTTGTAATGACAGGCAAAGATTTAATACCGACATACAACGTTTTGTTGGAAAAAAAGAACACATTCAGTGACTATTGTAGTATGTTGTTTTGCTGAAAGAAAGGATTCATCTGCAACTTCACATCAACATAGACCTTTTGGGCAGGCAATAAGACTCAACCCTATGACTACCATAGCATGCTTTGTCTGGCAGACAGAAGAAGTCTAGCGGCGAAAAGGGCGAATAACTCCAGCGCCACTTGTCCAAAGGGCACTTAACTGCCTTCGCGCCGGGATGCTGACGACTTCTCTCCCTTCCTCCCCTAGCAACACACGCGTTCTTTCCCGCTTCCTGGGCGACCAATCTCCGGCACACTGTGGACTTAAGGACACAGAACTAAGGACTGTGTCGCCAACTGTACAGAAGTGATGACAATGGAATACATTCGAGGTTGACCTGGGAAAGGGACTTTTAATTTATGGGAATTTTCCACCTGACATCGAAAGTCTAAAAGAACTTCCGTGAAAAAGATGTTGCACGATGAGCAGTATAATTGACTGTGACTTTAAGTCTAACAAAGGTTGACTTGTAGTCACGTCGGTGAAACGATGTTACAGTATGCAACGGTTTGTTCAGATAATCACTATAGCGTTGATGACAACATTGTTTATCCATAGGCCAGACAAAGCACTTTCCCTTAAGATTGGGAAATAGTGTTCATTGGAATGTCCAAAGCTAAGGTTGTTGAGTAAAGCTGTATGATAATAATACAGAATTAATAGCCTGGCTAGTCTAGTCAACACTGAGGTTGATATGTAAGTCCGACAGAGCCTCATAAAACTCCTTGACAGTACGCAAATTCTGTCTTGTATGAAAACCAGTTACAGGCAGACACGTTTGAGAGAGTTATGAATCTAAAGGAAATGCGAGATAAATCTCTTATTGCTACTCTATAGATGTCAACAATACTACATCTCCGTGTTCACACACACACACACACACTAAACTCTTACACGAACGCAAACGCACAGAAAACAAAGACACACAAGAACACACATACACACACACTCACGCATCTACCACATCACAAAATACACGCACACATACCCCAAAAGCCAGCTGCAGTCACCTCCAATCCATCCACCCACACACACGCGCGTACAGCACCTCAATTTCAAAACACCAAAGCATTAACGTAACAGCGTCAGTATCAATCACTGTACAGAAAATTTGCAGCCGTGAAGCGAAAAACAAACAAGTAATGCCAGCCAACAGAAAACGAAAGACGCTCTCTCGGCCCAAAAGCAAACAAATCATCAATGCACTGTTTAAATGGAATGCTGACAGCTTTTAACTAACGTGCACCAAGCAACAGTTTGTTTGCGGTGTGTTTGAGGTTGGGTGTGGGGAGCTTGTGAGTGTGTGTGTGCGTGCGTGTGTGTCTGTTTTTGCGTGTGTGCGCGCTCAAAAGTGTACTCTGGCAACCCAGCTTTTGTGTTTTGTGTGAAGGAATCTGGACAGGATCTAATTGAGTTGACAACCAAATTAAAACAATACTTCAAAAACATTCTTGCACTTCGCAACTGAAGTTGAACATTGGTTTAAACGCTTACTTGTTTATCATCAGGTGGTGGGCGCGTGGTGGGCTGGGAGAGGGAGGGTGTGGGGCGAGAGTGATGTATGGCAAGTGTGTGTGGGGAGAGAGAGGGAACGGGAGACCGATAAGGGGAGAGGGGGTAGGGGTGCCGAGATAAGACAGAAAAGCCAGTCAAAACTCTATTGGAGAAACATTATCTGCATTTCAAGGTGGTGAAACTTGGTCAAGCAGGTGACGACTACTTCTGCGTCTTCATTATACGTCTGTGCCAAACACGTTCCAAGTTATATTTTAAATGATTATATAATATTATATACTGTCCATAACAAATAAATCTGATTGTGCTTTTATATAGCACCTGCCCGTTCCACTGCTCAAAGTGCTGATACACAATGGAGGAGAATGGGATGTTAACACTAACCTCACAGTTTACCAGGCGTATAACGGGCCACTAACGGCAAAGGCAACTGACGGAAAGCCAAATGAGTTGGAAGATGAAACATTCTTTCTGATCTCCATTGCACAAGAGCGTCCATTTCCGCAACTCACTTCCGCTCTACACTGAGGTTTGCAAGTGCGCGGATCTTACAAATACCATTCGGAGTGAGTGGGATGATAACACTCTTTCTCTCTCTCTCTCTCTCTCTCTCTCTCTCTCTCTCTCTCTCTCTCTCTCTCTCTCTCTCTCTCTCTCGCTCTTAACAGCACAGAAACTATTTAGCGAAAGAGAAATATTTGCAGTGATGGTAAATGTTTCTTTCATGTCCAGCCCTTCCTAATGGGAAAACACAATGAGAAACCCGTTAATGAGAAAATACATGGCACGGAGTTTCTTAGTTTTTGACCGTTTGTTTATTGATGTCGGCACTGTAGTCAAACCTGTAGTCAAACAACCATTTTATTAACCACCAGCATCATCACCATCACTACTACCAACATTTTATTAACCACCAGCATCATCACCATCCAACAACATTTTCCTTTGCCAGCGCCGGGGTCTTAAAAAAGTCACTGTAAAAAACTCACCAGTGTTTGCCAATAATAATTCATTGTCACTAATGTCCAACCTATAATTTATTATCACTAAAGTCCAACCACCTCCAGAGCCCATGGAATGGAAGTAAGTGCAAATACCAAAATGATGACCAACAACACCACTGGCATCACACGGACATCAAAGTCCAAGGCCAATCCCTCAACACAGTGCATAGCTTCAAATATTTAGGAGCCATTGTATCAGACAATGGGTCCCGACAGGAAGTCCTCTCCAGGATCGCACAAACAACTGCTGCCCTGGCGAGGTTGAAAGCCAATTTGGAAAGACAGGACCACCAGCGCTCCCTTGTCATCCCCATCTTCCTATATGCTTCCGAAACATGGACCTTCACAGCAGATCTATAACGAAGAATACAAAGCTTGGAGATGAGGTGCTACAGAAGACTTCTGGGCATATCCTATACCCTGCACATCAACGACGAAGTCCGAAAGACCATCACACAAGCCATTGGATAACACGATGACCTGCTCACAGTGGTGAAAAAACGGAAACTCCGATGGTATGGCCATGTCACTAGATCATCATGTCTTGTAAATACCATCCTGCAAGGCACAGTACAAAGAGGTAGAAGAAGAGGGAGACCGAAAAAAGGTGGGAGGACAACATTCGAGAATGGACTAAGCGAAACCGTCAGAATTGCTGAGGACAAGGAAATCATCAGGTCTTGCAAAGACCATCCTGCAAGGCACAGAGCAAGGAGGTAGAAGAAGAGGGAGACAGAAAAAGAGGTGGGAGGACAACATTCGAGAATGGACTGGTTTGACACTGAGCGAAACCGTCAGGGTTGCTGAGGACAGAGAAAGATGGAGTACGCTGGTTAAACGATCATCTGTGGTGCCCCTACGACCTCTGAGTAACGGGATAGAATAGGAAATAGGATAAAGTCCAACCTACAATCATAAAAGAGGACTGAGAAAAAACACAACTGTGCGGTGGATAATGAGGGAGAAACTCTTCCTTCTTAAGCTTGGTACAAGGTGAGGGAGAAACTCTTCCTTCTTAAGCTTGGTGCAAGGTGAGGGAGAAACTCTTCCTTCTTAAGCTTGGTACAAGGTGAAGGAGAAACTCTTCCTTCTTAAGCTTGGTGCAAGGTGAAGGAGAAACTCTTCCTGCTTAAGCTTGGTACAAGGTGAGGGAGAAACTCTTCCTGCTTAAGCTTGGTGCAAGGTGAGGGAGAAACTCTTCCTTCTTAAGCTTGGTACAAGGTGAGGGAGAAACTCTTCCTTCTTAAGCTTGGTACAAGGTGAGGGAGAATCTCCTTCTTCTTACGCTTGGTACAAGGTGAGGGAGAAACTCTTCCTTCTTAAGCTTGGTGCAAGGAATGACGACCAACTTCATTCTCAATACAATTCTATAGGAATATGTAATCGTATTCACATGATAAAAACCAACACTTTTGGCGAACGATCAGCACCTACAGTTCGCAATTCTCTTCCTTTCACTCTGCGCTCTGTCATCTCTTTCTTTTCGCTCTGGACTGAAAACACACATTTTCAACAGTGGCTGTCCTTAAATCTCGATCCTGAAATGTTCTTCGTCAAACCATAGTTGAGTGTGTTTGTGTGTGTGTACGAACGCGTGCATGTGTGTATGTGTGTTCTGATTTGGTTTTGAATATTTTGCTTTATTTATTTATTTATTATTTATTTATGTAAAGTGCTATGTAGTGTGTCTTGGGCAAAAAAGACCTGGCAGGGCCCAATCCTCTCCAGGCTGTTGGCCACAGCCGAAATCCACGAATACAGTGTGGCTCGCCTTGGCCCTGAGCACGTGGTCGTTGAACCTGTAGTAACGTGAGGTTCCTCCGCCCTGGCCGGTGACTTCTGTGTAGAAGACTTTCGCCCAGTGATGCCGTGCTAACATCACCCGTGTTAGTCGCCTCTTACGACACGCCGGGAAACGTTGGGTCTATTCTATTTGCCCGAACCCACAGAGCACAGAGCGGGAGTGGACAACATACCAGCGGAACTGCTACAAGCAGGAGGAGAAGCGATGACTGATGCTCTCACCACTATCTGTAACAAGATCTGGCAGAGTGGGGAATGGCCTACACCATGGACCCAGTCGCTTGTCATCACTCTTCCTAAAAAAGGTAACCTTCAGGAGTGTGAAAATTACCGCACCATCAGCCTCATCAGCCATCCCAGCAAGGTCCTCCTGAAAATAATACTCAACAGGTTGAAACCACAAGCTGAACAAATCATAGCTGAAGAACAAGCAGGATTCATGGCAGGGCGAAGTACCACTGAACAGATTTTCAACCTCAGAATAATCTGTGAGAAATACCTACAGCACCAACAACATCTATATCATGTGTTCATAGACTTCAAGAAGGCATTTGACCGAGTCTGGCATGCAGCTCTATGGGCAACCATGAAAGTGTACAACATCAGCCCTAAAATCATAGAAGTCATCAAAAGCCTGTATGACAAGGCTACCAGTGCAGTCCTCCATAACAGCGTCATCGGGAACTGGTTCAGAACAACAATCGGTGTGCGTCAAGGATGCCTACTCTCTCCAACACTCTTCAACATCTTCCTAGAGCGCATCATGTCAGATGCTCTTGCAGATCACGAAGGCACAGTCAGCATAGGGGGCAGAGCAATCTCCAATCTTCGTTTTGCGGATGATATTGATGGATTGGCTGGAGAGGAACAAGAACTTGAACAGCTTGTACAGAGGCTTGACACCACCTCCAGAGCTTATGGAATGGAAATAAGTGCAGAGAAGACCAAAATGATGACCAACAACACCAATGGCATCAACACGGACATCAAAGTACAAGGCCAATCCCTCAACACAGTGCACAGCTTCAAATATTTAGGAGCCATTGTGTCAGACAATGGGTCTCGACAGGAAGTCCTCTCCAGGATCGCACAAACAACTGCTGCCCTGACAAGGTTGAAGCCCATTTGGAAAGACAGAACCATCAGTCTACATTCCAAAGTAAGACTGCTGCGATCTCTGGTCATCTCCATCTTCCTATATGCTTGCGAAGCATGGACCCTCACAGCAGATCTCCAACGAAGAATACAAAGCATGGAGATGAGGTGCTACAGAAGACTTCTGTGCATTTCCTATACCCAACACATCACCAACGTTGAAGTCCGACAGACCATCACACAAGCCATTGGACAACACGATGACCTGCTCACAGTGGTGAAGAAACGGAAACTCCGATGGTATGGCCACGTCACCAGATCATCAGGCCTTGCAAAGACCATTCTGCAAGGCACAGTGCAAGGAGGTAGAAGAAGGGGGAGACCGAAAAAGAGGTGGGAGGACAACATTCGAGAATGGACTGGTTTGACACTGAGCGAAGCCATGAGGGCTGCTGAGGACAGAGAAAGATGGAGTATGCTGGTTAAGCGATCATCTGTGGTGCCCCTACGACCTTCGGGTTATGGGACAGGATAGGATAGGAAAGTGCTATGAGCTCTAGTGAGGAAGAGCGCTGTACAAATGTTTATTATTATTATTATGTAGTTTATGGTAGAGGGTATGTTGTTAGTAGTGTGCTTGTAGAATAGCGCAAGGATAATGGCTACATACTAAGGTACAAGTTGAAAGATTCCGCTTTGCACTTAACTACAGTGGAGGTCAGAGAGAGAAAGTAATCTTCCGTTCAGCGCGAATAAAATCTGTGCTTCGCTGGCTTCCCTGCCTACGGGACGTCTTCAAGATCAAGCAGGCAGGCCGTGGGCCTTCATTTTCAGTCCATCATAAACTGGAAACTACAGCGTATTAGGAAGGGTAATGCCGAAATAACAATGACCGCTTCTTCTACAGCCACAGGGATTAGTTCAACATTCTTTGCAGTTCAAGAGCCTCAAAGGCAACACATGAAACGTCCCCAAACTATGTGCATCAATAGTTCTGAAACAATGTGCAGGTATTGGAGTCTTGAAACACATCCCTTTCTGGCTTAGCTGCTCGCGATCCAGCTGGACATTCAGGTACAACACAAATAAAAATCGCTTGATCGAGTCCGGATTGAACGTACGTCTCCATACACTAATGTCAGCTTGGAGTGCAGTACCCACGTTTCCGTATACTGTCAGCTTAGAGTGTATATAAACAGTGCGATTTACTGCCCGAGGTTTTGTCCCCTATACGCACTGTGTCCGGGGACGTTAATCTACTCACTGGACTGAACTGCCCGAGGTTTTGTCCCCTATACGCACTGTGTCCGGGGACGTTAATCTACTCACTGAACTGAACTGCCCGAGGCTCATCCATGCACAAATGTCTGCTTTACTCAGGATCAGCTCAAGTACAATAACGCCGCTGACCAATGAGCCCTTTCAACCCAGGACTACAACACTGTGGACAATCCGCGCTGTAACAAAATACCCTTGAAAAGATAGGCCAGTTACGCCACAATAAAATGCTGTGCCTTCCTATGGATGTAGACTTTTGGTAAGACATCAAATAACCTTAAGAACGCAACCAGCGTTTTTCCTTACATGTGAAAGTGTTATAATAAAATGTATATCTTAAGGTCGATATATCGTAATGCGTCTAGACGTAAAACAAATATAAATCATAAATTAACAAATAAATAAACCATAGGGACAAAGAATTTGATTTGCTATGAAGATGAGGATGGTGAAGATGAGGATAATGAACTAGGGCTAGCGGACCTACAAAGCAAAGTGCAAAGAAATGGCGCAGTAAGTTTATGCCTGTATTGGACACAAACAAAACACGACATAAAACATCCGCATCAAACGCTGCCTTCATACAAAGCGGAGACAACCACCAGTCAGAGGTTGCCTAACAGGGTTAACTCCCTCATTTGCACTACACAAAAGGAGGTCAGACACAAACAGCAAAGGGACGCAACCTGCATTAAAAGAAAATAGCCCCGGTGCTAGGAAATAACTTTTTGCGCAAGTTGTGGTTCTCTTGGAGAACATAACTGGTTTACATCGTAAAAAGACGTTGACGGGTGTACAGGAAAAACAGGATTGTATGGCGTAATTGTTAGCAAAGCCAGGCTGCTGGACATACA
Organism: Oncomelania hupensis; assembly: GCA_036898135.1. Lineage (NCBI taxonomy): Eukaryota > Metazoa > Mollusca > Gastropoda > Littorinimorpha > Pomatiopsidae > Oncomelania > Oncomelania hupensis. Next base: position 581,379 of record CM072515.1, on the reverse strand, counting down.
GGCCTGTAAACTCTGCCCCCGTGCGCTTCACTAAACTTTAAATGCTCATATTTCTTCCTTTGTTCTTTCGCCGTCGCCGCCATCGTTAAAATCATTGCTTTCTCTTCTAAAGCTCAGGAATGACAGTAGGACACGTCATTTGTACGCTACTGACCTTCTGTTTTAAAATGGACACTAATTTAATTAAACAGAATAAGATTATAGGACATATTTCATTCATCACAAACTCTTCAATAGTCCTTCATATATCTTGTTAGGCGATCACAGCATTTGAACATTGCGAAACCAAAGAGACACAATTGCTTGCGTTTTATAACTTAGGTCCCAATTACATTATATTACATGATTATTGCTTTAGGTCCAGCGGACTCTTCCGAGCCAAATCAGGACCGGACAACCCCCGATTCGCATAAACGATCTGCTGAAACAACCCTAGTGGTAAAACTGAATGCTCTCCACCAGCCTGTCACTTTACAATAAAGACATCCCACGCAGGGGACGCTGAGGCTATACTCTAATTTATCGAACCCCCGTTTACAAAAACAAAATAGAATACAAACATCATTATAAATTATTAACAAAACAAATTCATAGAATTGATTGATTGATTGATTGATTTATTATTGCTTTAGGTCCAGCGGACTCTTCCGAGCCAAATCAGGACCGGACAACCCCCGATCCGCATAAAAGATCTGTTGAAACAACCCCAGTGGGAAAATTGAATGCCCTCCACCGGCCAGTCACTTTACAATAAAGACATCCCACGCGAGGGACGGCTGAGGGTTGACCTCAACTACGCGAACTCCCCGATTACAAAAACAAAATAGAATACAAACATCATTATAAATCATCAACAAAAAAACATACATATAAAATGCCTATAGTGCTAAATAGTACATTCATAGGAAGCCCTAGTGACCACCCGGCAGAAAGCGTCCAACATTCCCAAGCTGATCCAACAGACCTCATACACAAACAAGGAGTCTTGTCCAGGAAGAGTTTTCAAGAAAAAAGGTAGGTCATTGATCTAGCGAAGAAGAATATAGTATAGCAGAGTGGTAGGACAGATCGGGAATGGGAAAGAGCAAATGAGGAAGACAGCGACAGTGGGAATTTAAAGCACTAAATTTCCAGAAAGTGGGGATACTATTTATACTGAAACCCCCGGCACTCCAACGGGGGGAACTGTTGCCGCAGTTAATTTGTCATGCCTACAAAGGCAAGACAGGTTTTCAACTGGGGCTTTCACTGTACCCTTTATAGGTTAGAACAATCTACAGTGGCAAGATTGCTCATGACCCCAAGGGGTAAATTCATAGAAAATGCCTACATTGCTAAATAATAACATCATAGGAAGCCCTAGCAGAAAGCGTCCAATATTCCCAAGCTGATCCAACAGACCTCACACACAAATAAGGAGTCTTGTCCCGGAAGAGGTTTCAAGAAAAAAGGTAGGTAACTGGTCTAGCGAAGAAGAAGATAGTGCAGCAGATTGATATAACAGAGCAGGAATGAGAAAGAACAAATGAGAAAGACAGCAACAGTGGGAATTTAAAGCACTAAATTTCCAGAAAGTGGGGATACTATTTATACTGAAACCCCCGGCACCCCCACGGGGGAACAGGTCCCAATCTTTAAGAAAGTTTTGGTCACAGCGACTACTGTAGTGTACAGTTAAAGATATTGTGCAGCAGCCCCCCACCATTCCAAACCATAGCCGTCATCCCAATGTCCTACTAGTGTGTGACTGAGAAATATTCATTGTCACATTGCAGCCTATGTATGTGTAGGGCAGAATGGCGTCCATTGCCGCGGAAGTGGGCTTATAACAGGAAAATCATTCACAAGTCTGACTAGTGAGAACACTTGACATCGTGCAACGAGTACTTACTGACTTCTATCTGACTGTAGTGCCAATTGTAACATCGTGTTCAGCTAACTGTACCACTAAGACGTCACATCCCCTACACACAGAGGTGGACACTACCACCACTTTGATTTCCTAGGAGTGTGACTGTGAGTGCAGGCTGTTAACAACCTCTTCAACTAACGGCTGACCATTAATTACAGACTGCCCACTCCTGGCTGAACAAACTCTACACAGGCTACCACAAAGTTGGTTCTAATGCTGACCGCCTTTAGAGACAATACGTACTGACCAACCAATTGTGATGGGGGGGAGGGGGGGGGAGGGAAAGAAAAAGAAAGAGAGACAGAGAAAGAAGAGAGATACAGAGAGAGAAACACAGAGAGAGACACAGACACAGACAAAGACAGAGTGTAAGCAATAGATTAAATAATATACGCTGAATTATGTCCCTTGTTTGAACAGTCAGTATCATTATCACCATCGTCATTACATTATCGTAATGACAATCATCATCACTATCATCATTATCATCATCATCATCATCATCATCATCATCATCATCATCATCATCATCATCATCATCATCATCATCACAACCCCATGCCTTTCATCATCACTGCTACCTACATCAGCAGAATGTGAGCCTCTGTGTGTCCATTCATTCCTACAGAAAAGCCAGGATCAGTGGATATTCGTCGTTAAAATCAGAACTTCACAGCTTACTGCTGCACCCAAACCTTGGATCATCTTGTCCTTTCGCCCTAAACAATGACAGCTATCATTTGCTCAACAGCACAGAGCGATATCAGGAAGGGAAGGAGTGTTTCCACTGTGTTTTGTCAACATCGCTACCCGGGGTGCCGGAGCTGGGTCATGTATTCACAACCCTACCTCACAATGCCAGCAACAACACAGCTAGGCAAATGTCAGTCATGCCAATCTCACCTGCCTAAATAAACTATGCAGCGGTACAATGTCAGACGTGTGTTGGTGACAAGACCTATTTCATTATTCCGGTTTCTACTGCGGGACTTTTGAAGTAAAAATAGCATTAACCACAAAGTGTGTGTTATCATCAAACTTGCCTGCGTTACAAAATTCTACCTCTGTAGAACGCAGTACAATATGAGAGTCAAGTTTTGTAATAATGTATATATTCTTTATTCCAGTTTCTATTGTGGAACATCATTCTAATTAGGCAAGTGTTGAAGTAAACATAACAAGCAACATTGTTTACCCAATTGTAACTATTTGAATGATGGGGATATAACCAGTGTTACCTATTTCAATGGTGGGGATCTAATACGTCACTATAGGTGGGGATCTAATACGTCATTATATCGACGACAATTAGTATGCTTAATCGAATGGATTTTATCCATATAATATGTTAATACTGTATTTTAAAAAAAATATTATTATGCCTTAAATAGTAAAATTGCAAACAAAACCAACAACATAATAAAAACACATAATCATCTTTGTTTTTAAACATAAACATAATATATATTCAGAATGAAAACTGTAATAAGAACTCGACAGGTTTACGAATCTCATGCAGTTAAGAATTTGATCAATATATAACTGCACGTTAATAAATGTTGCTACACATAATATTGCATGCACAAAACATTCAGTTGTGGCATAATATGCGAAGGCGGTATATGATTACCCATAATCAGAATCGACGTTAAGGCTGTATATCGAATGAAAGATAGCTGTAGCACATTTCAAAGCATATGTAGATGCATAAAGCAGATGTTCACATGTATTAGCAAAGTAAGTCAAATCTCTTAATTTGTTGCTTGAGGAAAATAAAATATGTCCTCTTTTTGTTCAGACAGATCGTAAGCATTAAATGTATAGCTGTACATATGGATGCTCAATGTCACCGTCAATTAAGAAGGGGGCGGGGGGTGGGGAGGAAGTGGGGGACTAAAAGCAAAGATTCAGAATCAAGAAAGGCCCAATAGACAATTTATGTACAAAGGAAGACACAATAAACAATTTATTATACAAAGAAAGATACAACAGAAAATGTATATACAAAGACACACTAGACAATTTATATACAAAAGCTCATTTACGTTTGTAAATGTTCATGAACAGAAAAAGCAAGAACTAGGCCTACGCGCTGTATTTAAAGAAGCCATGCACGCTCTGTAAAGCTCCATAGTATGGACAAGTCGTAACGTACTTAACAGTTACAGAAAACACGTAACTGAACTCAACTGATAACCATAGCTTTAGTAGTCAACATTTGTCCGACGAAACCGATAGGCAAATTGGGAAATGATGTTAGTTTGACAGAGAAAAGCTGAACAGAAACGACGGTAGAACATGATACACGAAGGTGTTGTCTTGATGAAAACGAAAACCTTGGTTTAGAAAAGCCCAAAAGTCAGTTACATCATCACTGCAGACAAGTTATGCCTCACTGTTGAAGTCAAAACAATGACTATTACATCTTGTTAAGTAGTATTGTTTCTACACTGCAATAAACGTAAAGGATCGATAACTCAATGCCACAATGCTTGTCCATCTTTGTTTTAGACAATAAATCTTATTATTTTTTACGTCAATGAAACGTCAGAGAAAGATGGGGTACGTTGGTTAAAGGATCATCTGTGGTGCCCCAACGACTTTCGAATAACGGGACAGGAAAGGATAAGAAACGTCTCATGGGTATCACACCACATCGACCAATTACCCCTATGTGTGCGATGCGATTAGTAATTATTACTACTAATACATATTTCTATAGCGCTTTTTCATACAATGTTTACAATGGGTTGAAAGGGCAGATGATGGCAATTTTCCATTGTCACACATTCACACAAAAATTGCAGGGAAAGGGTTGCTGGTCTTTACTCTTCCTTGTTTTGCTGGCGTTGCAGTGAAGATAAAGATGTTTTTTGGTCGATTTTAATAGAAAAATGACATTATGGCACCGAGTTCATTAGTTCTTTGAAAAGAATCACTACACTGCTTGTGTTCTAGATTAAAACTATACGCTGACAGCAGAAAGCCCAGACAATTAGCAGGCAGCTAAATTCTCTACAGGAATGAGGGACGCTGAAAGACATTTGTTAACAACACTGCACGGTATTACAGCCTCATTTCCACGCCGCGTGGCTGACACCAGTCTAGACCTGCTCCCTCTCTCAAGTCTCAGCGGACCTGGACAAGATCTGGAGAGCGAGGGAGGCTTGGCCAAGGGTCAGGTACGCTGTGTGGTGGATATCATGCAATGAGAGGTTTCACTTCACGAACTACAAAGCTCTACTGGTCTCTAACTAACCGTTACTCCCTGGGAGAAGGTCGTCAAGTTCGAGGGTCATGTTTTTCTCCGCTGTGTCAGGGTCAAGGACGACTGGAATCAAAGGTCATACAACATCTTTTATGCGCACACTGGATAAAAACAGCTTGAACAATACGAGAATTTTAAAAAAATCTATTTTCACTAATAGCACACAGTGGATTTGGCTTGATCAACATGGAAACAGATTTCCAAAACTTGTTGACGGTGTCTTGCAAAAAAAGCCAGCCAAGGATCAACGACAATAACAAACAAAACACACAGCAATCCGCTGTTCCTGAAAGGCAAAATCCACAGGAAGAAACAAAAGCCAATTTCTTAACAACATTGTGTAAAGCTGTGAACGAAACACGCATCAAGCTATTTATGAGCAAAACTAATGATGTATATCAACAACGATTACAGTCACTTATTTGTATACTCTTTAATTAATAACTGCCTCCACCTTCCCACGTTTGGTATTATTATTCGTATAAAGATATTTCTTATTCTTTATCTTCTTGTTTTCTTAATGTATTTTGCGAAGACGAGTGAGTACTTTCCTCTCCGCTCTTTTTTCTTCTTCTTGTGACAGCTGTTGACCATCTGGCGTGTAGATGTATTCAGGCGCATGTCAAGTGGACAAGGCTAGTCTAACATGCAACTGTACCCAGTGACCAGCTGTTGAGTTATAGGTCAGTGTCCGCCTCAGGTGTAGCAATAGCGGTAAACACTGCTCACCTAATGACTGGTGTTAAATAAGCCACTACGGTCAAATCGGTCCCAACGTGAATAAAGTACAAGATAGCATTTTCCGATGAAAATATAAACCTTGGTCTAGTCTGTGCACGCACGCATTCAATAGCATGGACTTTAAAGATCCTGACGCTCATGTCCTATACGGTTGAGCGTCGGCTACACAAATACGCCGAGCACGCACTAACTCCCTTCTCCCCATCCCAGGACGCCTCAGACTATGCGCCCAAAGCCTGCAAGTGGGCGCCTCGGGCGGCTTGAGTTAGATCCTGTATCGGCCAGCGCCTTGAGCAGCTCTTGAGCCGGTAAAGCGCTATATTAAGGTGATGAAATAAATAAACTAATAAATAAATAAGTAAATTAAATAAATAAATAAATAATAAATAAATAAACTTTTAAACATTTATTGCAACTCTTCTGTTCATAAACGGAACATTCCAAACCCCTAATATAACTTCACAACGAACACATATCTGTAACAAAGAGGATAGTTAGTTAGTTATTCATTGTTTATTCATCACTTGGGTCTGTTGCAGATAATAACACTTTTCCGAGTTAAATTATGTATCCAAATAGTTGCCGTCCTCTTCCGTTGAGCAACCGCAATCGTCGAATGGATTATTGTGTTACTTTTGGGACATTGCCCTAGGCGAGCTATAATCAAAGTTACTTCAGCTTCACTTGGTTTTCCCTATGTCTCTCTTAAGGTCGTTTGTTGGCATGGGACAGCGCGGGTGTCATTTAAGGTTGTAGCGTCCATTCGGCCTTGGGTGAACACGTGTCAGAGCGGGACAGCAAGGACACACATGTCGTACAGTCACTGCTGTCTGGTCCTACGTCGATCTCTGTCACAGGACGATCAGTCTTACGGGATGGACACATGTGTCGGACAGTCACTGCTGTCTGGTCCTACATCGATCTCTGTCACATGACGACCAGTCTTACAGGATGGACACATATGTCCTACAATCATCACTGCTGTCTGGTCCTACATCGATCTCCGTCACAGGACGATCCGTCTTATAGCAAGGACACATGTGTCGTACAGTCACTGCTGTCTGGTCCTACATCGATCTCCGTCACAGGACGATCCGTCTTACAGATTGGACACATGTGTCGTACAGTCACTGCTGTCTGTTCCTACATCGATCTCCGTCACATGACGATCCGTCTTACAGATTGGACACATGTGTCGTACAGTCACTGCTGTCTGGTCCTACATCGATCTCCGTCACATGACGATCCGTCTTACAGATTGGACACATGTGTCGTAAAGTCACTGCTGTCTGTTCCTACATCGATCTCCGTCACAGGACGATCCGTCTTACGGGATGGACACAAAGATGTGAACTAGCACGCTGCTGTGGGCAAGGATCAGGTTATACTCATTAAGAGTTGATGGCTTTAAGCCGTTGTACAGACTACATGGGGCGGAGTCATACAGCGTGTCAAAGACTATGCGATGCTTTGTCCCCTGAGAGAGAGAGAGAGAGAGAGAGAGAGAGAGAGTTCGTCCTGTATGAGGACGGAGTGCGTAACGGTGTGTCCTCAGCAGTCTATGACAGTATGGATGGGACTGCTCTTTCTTTTCTTTTTTTTTCTTTCTTTTTTTACCGATGGTCACGTACAGGTAAAAGTCTACATGCTGTACTGTCTGTACTGTGAGTACAGATGGATTAATCACTACTAAATTCAGCGTCATCTATTAGCTTTGACTATTGTGCACTGTTAGAACAGCATAGGTAGCTGGCTGTCAACCTTGTGCGCTGCTTTCCCACAGACTTTGTTAAGGTGGGTTCAATAGTTTGGTGTTTTTATTAAAGTACAAACCAAACAGTCTTTGTAAGGCACGACCCATTCCTTTGTATAAAGTATAACGTCGGTCAAACATGTACGTATCTTTTAATAATTAAGTTACAAGACTACAATGGTATACATAGCAATACAGCAGAACTTCATGAACAGAATATTTGATAGTATCAAACTAATTTCTCCTACGACACACTAAATAACGTGCAGTGATTCTACAACGACACATCTAACCAATCTAATGACAATTGAATTTCTAGCCTGAGAAAGAACGTTAGAGAAGAAATTCAAAAATAAAAGTGCTATACAGTCAACTGGCCTATTCTTGCCATCAAACGTGTATCCCCTGATTTGGTCGTTTTCGTCGAAAACTTGAGAATTAGGCCTTCTTTCAAACTGTTGGTAAGGAATGCATAAAAATTAAATAGATTCCTACACTGCATTATGTATTTCTATACATTTCCTTCACCAGTAAATGGCAATATAACATAATATCTAAAAAAAAAAAAAAAAAAAAAAAAGGGTTTTGAGAGTCCAATAATATTGATATTTTCTCAAAATGTCGACGACAACGACCTAAGCAGATCTACAATGGTGGGGTATGTGCTAGCTAAACATGTGTGCCACGTGCACCACACAAGTGCGTGACGTAAAAAATAAAGCAAAGAGTGATGACACGGTACTCACGTTCTTCGCAGATCACTTGCGTCAGGCCACCATCGTCTTTAAACCAGACGTCGGAATGCTCTATCACCGTTGCTCTGCAACCACAATACAAGCCATCAGTACAAGTCATCAGTACGAGTCATCAGTACAAGCCATCAGTACAAGTCATCAGTACGAGTCATCAGTACAAGTCATCAGTACAAGTCATCAGTACAAGCCATCAGTACGAGTCATCAATACGAGTCATCAGTACAAGTCATCAGTACAAGTCATCAGTACAAGTCATCAGTACAAGTCATCAGTACAAGTCATCAGTACAAGTCATCAGTACAAGCCATCAGTACAAGCCATCAGTACGAGTCATCAGTACAAATCATCAATACAAAACATAAGATATCAATGCATGTGTGCCACACATCTCCAATGTAGTATGACAGTGGAGGTAACGGTACAGATTTTCAAGTAACTGCGAGTGTTTGAGAGAAGATTAAGGAACAATCCTTTTAGACGGTAAAAGCTCAGTGCCAATCACACCTCCTACAACGTTGTGCTTTCGCAAGGTCTACAGAAAGCCAGGTAGTTAATCACCACTGAGTGGACTGGGACTGTTGTCTTCGCTCGTAAAACTGGAAACTAGTTGATTGGAAAGCAGTTGGTAAAGTCTACATGAAAGTCTACACCATTTTTTTTAAACCTGTTCATTAGCAGAAGAACGTTGGCGTGGGTAGGCCCGGCGACGCGGCACGACACACTTGCCAAATACAGCGAACACGGAACAGTGGAATGAGGCAGGTGCATAGGAAGGCCAAGATAGAACTGGACAGATGTCGGCAAAGATAGAACTGGACAGATGTCGGCAAAGATAGAACTGGACAGATGTCGGCAAAACATAGACGGCGCTGGACATGACGCGCCTCCTGACAACAGTAACAGACTGAAGTGGCCAAAAGCGCTATATAAGAACGATTAAAAAAACAAATAAATAAACCAGACAATGGGTCCCGATAGGAAGTCCTCTCCAGGATCGCACAAACAACTGCTGCCCTGGCGAGGTTGAAGCCAATTTGGAAAGACAGGACCATCAGTCTACATTCCAAGATAAGACTGCTGCGCTCCCTTGTCATCTCCATCTTCTATACGCTTGCGAAACATGGACCCTCACAGCAGATCTACAACGTAGAATACAAAGCATGGAGATGAGGTGCTATAGAAGACTTCTGGACATTTCCTATACCCAGCCCATCACCAACGACGAAGTCCGACAGACCATCACACAAGCCATTGGACAACACGATGACCTGCTCACAGTGGTAAAAAAAACGGAAACTCCGATGGTATGGCCACGTCACCAGATCATCAGGTCTTGCAAAGACCATCCTGCAAGGCACAGTGCAAGGAGGTAGAAGAAGAGGGAGACCGAAAAAGAGGTGGGAGGACAACATTCGAGAATGGACTGGTTTGACACTGAGCGAAACAATCAGGGTTGCTGGGGACAGGGAAAGATGGAGTACGCTGGTTAAACGATCATCTGTGGTGCCCCTACGACCTTCGAGTTACGGGATAGGATAGGATAGGATATGGTATTTCTGTGTCCGGACCCTAAAGGGATAAGTAAATTATACAAAACCGCAAATAACGTCCTAACCCACTGACAAGGCCCTTCTTTTGCATCACAGGTTTTGAGCTGGGAATGAATCAATCAGAAATAAGTTGGGGAGAATAAAAGATGTTTATTTGCCACCTCAAAAACCCTTTACCTAAGCAAAATAACAGTGCGTCAGATACTTAACTGTCTTACCTTCAGCGTCAGATACTTAACTGTCTTACCTCCAGCGTCAAATACTTAACTCCCTTACCTTCAGCGTCATACACTTACTTCTTACCTTCACCGGTTCTAAGCACAGCCTGGTTACCCCCATTCACAGGTGAGTTTAATGCCAATAATGGATATTTTGTGCGTCGTTTCATTCTTTATGCATTTAGTAGTTGAGAGGTGCTTCAAATGTATATTTCTCCTCCTGCTTTTTCTTCTTCTTCACCTCTTTCTCCTTTCCCTTCCTCTTACTTTTTTTTTTTTTTGCTACATTCTTTCTTTCTTCTCAGTTTCTGGTGTCCTCGCTTTTCTCCACCTCAAGGAAGGTGTTTAAAATTATATTTTCGCCCTTCTTAAAAAAACAAACCAACTTCGTCGTTTTCTACGATTTGAGAAAAGAAATGAAATAACGTTTACCTTGAGGGAGCTGTTACAAGTTGCACAAAAACTTCAAACGGAAATCTTCAACAATACTTGGCCAAAGAAACTTTGTAGGTCCGCATGATTATAAAAGCGTTTGTTTGGACGATCTAAAGGAGGAGGAGAAAGAAGGGGGGTGAGGAGGACGACGTGGAGAAGAAGAGGGGGAGAATGGCGATGATGAAGAAGAACAATATAAAGAAGGAGGAGGAGGAGGAGAAGCAGCAACAGCAGGAAGAGCAAAACAAGAAGTTTTGATAGGAACGTAGGCCTGTTTTAAGACTACCTAGAAGAAAGAGGAAGGAATGTGCAGGCAAATCAACGTGTGAGAAGACTGTGTCGCCAAATGTTCAAAGTCTGGTCACGCTTTGCAGACATAGCGACCTTTACCTAAGGACAGTTGACGTGTGAGTGCTAAGCCAGAAGTTTCAAACACTCTCTCAACAACGCTGTACACGGCTGGTGGCCGAAGGAGGCCTATCCCCATCCCCACCCTCACCAAGTCCAACATCGACCCCTTCCTCGCCCTGCTCTCAGTCAAATCTATGATACAATTGGACCCGTAATTCACAGAGAATACCCCCAGCCTCAGTGCAGCGTCACTGGACTATTGGAAGCATAGTATGTAGGCCTATGTCAGGATAGTGGCCAAATTTGTTCCTTATTTGTCGCTTGACAATAAACCACATCAGTCTGTCCATGACCGCTAACGAACTACACACTGCTTCACTCTTCGGGCACCAAATGTAACGTAGAAGTTGATAATTATATAACCTAGGCAAAGCCTCACGCTGTTCTTTTAATTCTGTACCTGTGTCTGGGCAACAGTAGTATTCTACTACTAATCCGCAACTTTGGATTAACAACGAAGATGACACTCACTCTCTCTCTCTCTTTCTCTCTCTCTTTCTCTCTCTCTTTCTCTTTCTCTCTCTCTCTCTCTCTTTCTCTCTCTCTCTCTCTCTCTCTCTCTCTCTCTCTCTCTCTCTGTGCTGTAAGACTGTAAAACAGGTCCATAGGACCTAATGCTATTATCCTATTAAAGATTTCGACTTCGAATTCTCTGAGGAAACAATATGAAACGAAACAACACGCTTGTTACACACTAAATCTCACCCAAAACGTGATGAGGTCAAGCGAAAGCAAGTGGGTAAAAACGCCATTTGTGTGACAAGGCGACATGACATAAGGCCAGCTAACACGGCGATCAGCCCAGTCATAACGTCAAAACGTGCTGTTATTAAAATGCTTTTTTCACTCAAGGTTAAAATGGACCTACAAATACCGGACCTTCGTCTTGCGTATTCAGCCCCAAACATATCTGTCGCGACAGCTCTTTACTTCGCGCATCTCGTATGGCTGCAGGGGTATTATATCTGGTCATATCATATCATATCTCGTATTTCATATCTCGCAAAACCTGTCAAACATGCAATTTACAGCTACGTAGAATAGGCCTTATGCGTAAGCATCTGACCACTGAGCTGATGCTACTGCCAAACTCATTTCATCTCTTGTTCTATTACGCTTAGACTACTGTAATTCTCTCCTAGCTGATGCTACTGCCTAACTCATTTCCTCTCTTGTTCTGTTACGCTTAGACTACTGTAACTCTCTCCTAGCTGGACCACCTTTTTCTATGTTTCTGCTCCGTGTTCAGAACTATGTTGCTCATCTGATGTGTGAGCGCTGTGGCCAAGTGGTCTAAGGCGGGACAAACTTGCCTTGTCCACAGGCCAGAAATCAATAGCGCCTGATAGATGTGGGATCGATCCAGCATCTGTGCGTTATGTTTCTCCGAATATTATTTACTTTCGACTCGGGCTACGTCTCGGGGGATTTCCCCGGGTACTCCGGTTTGCTCCCCCAGCAAAATTTTAAAAAACCTCTACTAATATTAGGTAGGTTGGGTTTGGGCGCGACACAGGCTGCGATTACCCCTTCCCCAGGGGAGGCGGCCCAGAATTTCCCGATAAAAAAGGACAGTAAAGCGTTACAAACAATTATTAAAAAGAACAAATCTGATCATACCATACCCTTCCTGCATCCACTTCACTGGCTTCCAGTGTCTCATAGCATTATCTACAAAATCTCTATTTTGTGTTACAAATGCGTCCACAGCTTAGCCCCTTCTTACCTCACCCAGAACATTGAATTCTACAAGCCCTCTAGAAATCTTCGTTCTTCCTCTGACACCTTTCATGCTTCACATACCCAGCTACAAACTCTCCTCTGCTGGCTGTCTATCTTTTCTCAGTGCTTGGCCCTTCAACTTGGAAATCTCTCTCTCTCTCTCTCTCTCTCTCTCTCTCTCTCTCTCTCTCTCTCTCTCTCTCTCTCTCTCTCTCTCTCTCTCTCTCTCTCTCTCTCTCTCTCTCTCTCTCTCTCTCTCTCTCTCTCTCTCTCTCTCTCTCTCTCTCTCTCTCTCTCTCTCTCTCTCTCTCTCTCTCTCTCTCTCTCTCTCTCTCTCTCTCTCTCTCTCTCTCTCTCTCTCTCTCTCTCTCTCTCTCTCTCTCTCTCTCTCTCTCTCTCTCTCTCTCTCTCTCTCTCTCTCTCTCTCTCTCTCTCTCTCTCTCTCTCTCTCTCTCTCTCTCTCTCTCTCTCTCTCTCTCTCTCTCTCTCTCTCTCTCTCTCTCTCTCTCTCTCTCTCTCTCTCTCTCTCTCTCTCTCTCTCTCTCTCTCTCTCTCTCTCTCTCTCTCTCTCTCTCTCTCTGCAGTTCTCCAAACATAGAACATAGCTACTTTCAAATCCGACTTGAAACCTCATCTTTTCCGTAATTGTTTCTGATTTTGTTAGCATCGTCGTCGTTCCACTTTTTCTGATTCAGACCACTGCTACCACCTACCCCATTAACCCTTCGTCGCTAGTAGTAGTAGTAGTAGTAGTAGTAGTAGTAGTAGTAGTAGTAGTAGTAGTAGTAGTAGTAGTGGTAGTAGTAGTAATAGTATGAGCTGCGGCAATTCGCTGCTAAATGTTAGGATACATCTACAAAAGTGTTCATACTTCAGAAACGAGTTGAGAGAAACGCCGATAACAATAAAACGTTACATGTGCGCTGAAGATAAATTGTGATCAGTGTAACATGGCAGAGATTCCAGTGAAATGCAGCTTCCTGATTTGATATAGAGGACACCACTTGAGAGAGAGAGAGAGAGAGAGAGAGAGAGAGAGAGAGAGTACCTCTTCACCGATCGATTGTATGAAATCCCGTGCACTTCACGAAATACGTTCATCAAGATGCATTTACGGTACGCTGTTGAGTGGTTTTACAGTTCAATTGCTGACCCTGTGACCCTTCAGCGCTAGATTAAGTTCAAATGTCGCTAAGTCAATATTTCATACGTGATTAATATGTATACACTGAAAGCACTGACGGTGGGTTCTGGTCCCCTTTAAACCTTCCTTTACCTACTGCTACCCCAGGAAGCTGTCCGTCACGCTCCTCAACCCGCTCCAGGGAATTAAGGGAGGCAACAAAAAGGAGTAACCTTTCAACTCCATGAGGGGACATAACCCTCTTCACTTTCATGAGGGGACTTAACTCTCCATCTCCATGAGCGCCAGAGAGAGATACAGAGAAGTTGATCCCCATACAAAAGCTTTACTATAAGATCAAATATTAATGAATATGTCGCGAGGTAGTTCTTACTTTTCTCTCTTTCTTTTCTCAGCCAGAAAATATTTCAAGGCATCGCCATAATGGTTGTCTATCCCTCACTATACAAAGACGCCAAGGAGAGTTGGAGAGACGCTGTTTGACATTATCAACCATCAAATATACCGCGAGATACTGTTAACTAACGATGTGGTCCTGATTTGGCTCGGAAGAGTCCGCTGGACCTAAAGCAATAATCATGTAATGTAACTAACGATGACAGGTGTCTGTCCATCCATACACACACAAACACACCCACACACACACACATACACACACACACACACACACACACACACACACACCGTAGTGCACACTAATAAAGAGTGGCAACTGTGGAAGTTGTGGCTTTGAATGCTGGTCCATGGTGTGCTGCCCCACTAAATCTGTACTTCACACTACGTACAGTGGCTCTGCCCTAAATTTGTACTTAAAACTATGTACAGTGGCTCTGCCCTAAATTTGTACTTCACACTATGTACAGCGGCTCTGCCCTAAATCGGTGCTTCACACTACGTACGCTGGCTCTGCCCTCAATCTGTGCTTCACACTATGTACAGTGGCTCTGCCCTCAATCTGTACTTCACACTACGTACAGTGGCTCTGTCCTAAATCTGTACTTCACACTACGTACAGTGGCTCTGCCCTCAATCTGTACTTCACACTACGTACAGTGGCTCTGCCCTAAATCTGTACTTTACACAACGTACAGTGGCTTTTCCCTAAATCTTATTAACGATGGGATCTATCGGGAAACATTTAAACATCAGTTGATCTTTTTTCCCACTTCTTGCCGCACTGAGATATCTATAGCTCTACACAGAGCTGTCTATATCTCTACACTGAGATCTCTATATCTCTACACAGAGCTGTCTATATCTCTACACTGAGATCTCTATATCTCTACACAGAGCTGTCTATATCTCTACACTGAGATCTCTAGATCTCTACACAGAGATGTCTTCTCCAGTTTTGCCAAATTCTGCGGAAGATTAGAGGTCATACGTTACTACTATGGAAACAAGAGGTTACTAGGACGGACAGAAGCAGCTGGAGGGTCGGAGGCATTCAGTGCTGACCTTCTCTCGGCCCTATGATCTCCGCATGACGTCTGTACGCCATATAGTCTGCTGGACCGACATCAACCACTAAAGCCACTGTCCAAGCGCAGTTAATGTCATTTTCACTATCAGTGTTTGGTACTTTGGGTCAGTTAATGTCATTTTCACTATCAGTGGAAGTACTTTGGGTCAGTTAATTTCATTCTCACTATCAGTGGGTGGTACTTTGGGTCAGTAAACGCTGTTGGAAGAAGATACGATTTTTTTTCCAATCAATCCTAGAACAAACATCAGTGTGTTGGACTTCAATTCAAAGAACAATATGATTTCTTTTATCACTCAAAGATCAAAAATCAATCCCGGATTAAACATCAACAGCACACTATAAACGAAATACTTTTTTTCTGATACATTTGTAATAGTATTTGTGTTCCTATGCATTGTTTATATATGTGATTTCTGTATCATAGGGCACACATCAGTGAATACGATCACTATGCAAAGAAAGTAGTATTTATTTGCATTAATATGTTCGGACTTGTGTAGGTGCGTTAGGACTTTGCAGAAATAAAAATATGTTGGTAAAAATAGAAAGTTTCTCGTAAAAGATAAGATGACGGAAACTTCACCGAAACATCGATCGTAAAGTGAAACATAATACTGCAGCAAGGTGAGGATTGAGGTAAGTGTGAAATTAGGGGTTTGGAAGCACTATTCCATCAGATAACAAACGCCACTCTTTGTTATCAAACAGTGAAAGACGAACAACACAGGCATTGATAGGTACTTTGACTATTATTTTAGTCAGTTAATGTCATCACTGGTCACTGTTAATGTCATCACTGCTCACAGTTAATGTCAACAGAAGAAACCAAATGAAAGAAAGAACGAATGCCCTTCGTCATAGTTTGTGGTCGAAGGTTGGAATGTTCTGGAAGTTCATCAACCTTTTTTCCAAGGTTCTCAGAATCCGAACTTAGTTTCTTGAATCTGGGTTGTGTTTTTTTTTTCAAAAAAATTTAGGAACCTAAGTTCGGGATATGAGAACCTCGACAAAAACAAGGTTAGCTTTAGGTAAAGGTGGTCCCATAGCCGAGTGGCCGTAGGGGAGCGTGATGTTGGAGATCACACTTATCTTGGACCAGCGTAATGAGGGTGATACCCATCTCTCTCCCTCGCTGCTTTACCTTCCCCACCCTTAAGAGAGTAGGTACTCAGTCACAGTTGAGTCAACTGGGGGCACCGGTCCTGATTTGGCTCGGAAGAGTCCGCTGGACCTAAAGCAATAATAATGTAATGTAATGTAACTGGGGGCATTGTTATTTGTCGCTTCACGTCTTGCGGTCACCCATCTAAGTGCTAACCGCACTGGACGATGCTTAACTTGCGACACAGTCGCGAGTGCTACTACCACTGCGCTATCCGACACCCGGTTGGGGAAAAGTCCAATTAAGACAAGTCATTACACCCCACCCCCCACAACAAAAATTCTCAATACAACGATTCCACTGAAAAGTTTATCAAAAGATTACACCTAATACGGCGTGACCAGTAACAAAGAGGATGACAGTTTAATATGCTACAATGGGAAAGGAGTTTGAAAAGAATGGCGGGAGGTGGTAAACACTATAATATTACCACAGTATTGAGTGCCGTACACGTCTGGGGGGCCTCTTCCTCCACGTCACACTCTCAATGGCCAGCAAGGTTTATCATTATTTCATGCATCGAGTCTCCATATCACTTAGCATGGAGTGGCGTAGAATTATTTCATCATTTTAATCATAAAAGTCACAGGCGTGGAGGGAAAGCGTTTGGAGTGGTGGAGGTGACTTTAGTCAACCATTGGAGTCGACGGCTCCTTTATCATTTTTCACCACCGACAAACAGAAAACTGACACTGGACATAGTAGCTCAATTAAACACAGTGTGACGCCATTCAAACCTGGAGTATTTCATTCTAACGTCTTGTTCACGCAAGTGGTTTTACTTTCTTAAGAAATGTTCTCTTTAACATCTACTATAAGAACGAGCAATCGCATCGCTATGTTTATACAATATTGCTTTAATTCTTCTACTACTTCATAGTATGGAGAATAGACGGAGAAAAACAACAACACACTAACAGTTGGGGTGTGCGTGTGTGTGTGTGTGTGTGTGTGTGTGTGTGTGTGTGAGAGAGAGAGAGAGAGAGAGAAAGAGAGAGAGAGAAAGAAAGACAGACAGAGAGAGTTATCTCTTACTTGAATTCCACGCAAGCGGCTGCTGTTGACTTTGGTGCAATCCACGTGAAGCTGACGCCATCTTTCTTCACTAGGTAACGGTGTGAAATCACGTGATCATCGCAAATCTTCTCATCGTAGAGGTCGTACACATGCCCGTTCATCTTTACCTGCCACAGTCAATGCATACACTGACGATGAAAACAAAGGACATGACGACGACCAACACAGAAAATGATGACGTAACACGCACAATAGTGCTGACGACAAATGATAATGAAAAACACAGCAAATGGTGAGGTAACACGATGATAAACACAGAAAATTGCAACTTAGTACGAAGACATTTCCACCACAAGAACTTGCTAAAGAAAACACAAGAAACTGCATGTATTGTCGCAATTAGTGCATAACTTATGTTGATGCTGTGAGAACATTGCGAGGACTTTGTGAGCAATTAAAGATGAGCACAACACAAATGCTGGTGATAAATTCGGGAGTTTTGTTAGTAAAGCTGTAGGGATGAATGTATTAACCGATAAACTATCGCGTTTTTTACGTATCACAGTTAGCAAAAGCACGCCAATTTCAAAATAGCACGGTATATATACACTGCAGCTGGCGTCAACCTAAATCAGACGAAGCACGTGAGCCCAAACCACGACATGGTGACAGAGTTATACTAAACATCTGTCATCAACAATCTTATACAAAACAATGATGACAGATTGATTGATTGATTGATTGTTGCTTTAGGTCCAGCGGACACTTCCGAGCCAAATCAGGACCGGACAACCCCCGATCCGCATAAAAGATCTGCTGAAACAACCCTAATGGGAAAATTGAATGCCCTCTTTACAATAAAGACATCCCATGCAGGGGACGGCTGAGGCTTTACCCCAACTACTCGAACCCCCGGTTAAAAAAACAAAATAGAATACAAACATCATTATAAATTATCAACAAAGCACATACATATAAAATGCCTATATTGCTAAATAATAACATCATAGGAAGCCCTAGTGACCACCCGGCAGAAAGCGTCCAACACTCCCAAGCTGATCCAACAGACCTCATACACAAACAAGGAGTCTTGTCCAGGAAGAGTTTTCAAGAAAAAAGGTAGGTCATTGATCTAGCGAAGAAGAAGATAGTATAGCAGAGTGATAGGACAGAGCAGGAATGGGAAAGAGCAAATGAGGAAGACAGCGACAGTGGGACTTTAAAGCACTAAATTTCCAGAAAGTGGGGATACTATTTATACTGAAACCCCCGGCACTCCAACGGGGGGAACTGTTGCCGCAGTGAATCGGTCATGCCTATAAAGGAAAGACAGGTTTTCAACTGGGGCTTTCACTTTTCCCTTTATAGGTTAGAACAATCTACATGATGACAGATTTAATAATACGCAAAATAATGATGACAGATATAATAATACACAAAATAATGATGACAGATATAATGATACACAAAATAATGATGACAGATATATTAATACACAAAACAATGATGACAGATATAATCATACACAACACAATGATCACAGATATAATAATACACAGCACAATGATCACAGATATAATAATACACAACACAATGATGACAGATATAATAATACACAACACAATGATGACAGATATAATAATACACAGCACAATGATGACAGATATAATCATACACAACACAATGATGACAGATATAATTGTCACGTGGGGTTTATGGGCTCTGCACAATGGAATTATGGACCCTCACGTTTATTCGGTGGGAACTGCTAGTAAGTCACCCTATGAATTACTTTAATAAATTTATTTGTTTAGCTCGTTCTGTGTTAAGGTTGGGGTACAGAAATAGATAGAAAAATGGTAAAAGAATACTGTCACACTAGCTTTCACACGGCTATGAATCATATGTAGTCCAGCCACTTGATAACAGTTAAAATCACACATTTATTTCTTCTACTCTATACCAGATTCTCTAAGTACTAATCTAACTTAAAATGTCTCAGTTACTGCTAATAGTTCGTTCGCTGATAGTCTAGGCCGCTGTTTTTCTTCCTCGGGCACTTGCTATAATATTTCATGTAGATTTGGACTACTGTGGTCCGTTTTACAGTTTCTGAAGAGTTGGACTACTGTGGTCCTGTTATGATCAGTTTAAGTGCACTTCTGGGTGTACACTTAACTTTCTTATGGTGCGGTCGAAGTCCTTCTGTGAGGTAGCTTCTGGTACACCTTTGTAGTTGTGTAGTTGGGTTCCCTTGCCACGCTGTGGGGTCTGACAGGGTGTCTTTCAAGGCCGCTCTTTCCGTCTTGTGCGGTAGAGGATCCTCAACCAACTAGTCGTTTCTGTGGAGTTGGGTGCACAGGATAGCTCGGGATAGCTCGGGATAGCTCGCCTGCTCGTCTGTAATATAAGAGACGAAATTCTGCACAACCCTGAATAATCGGTTTGTGCAGAGCGTCTCACTGAAAGCCAAGTAGCCCTCAGTGATAGCTCCACATCTCTATACATAAGCGACGAACATTCTGCTACTTCCGGGTTCCACTGGAATCTCACTCTAAATTCCTATACACACATAAATATAAATCGTGTCTAACTATACACATACAGAATTAATAATAATATAAACATTCAGTGGTACAGCCACTGGTCTGCAAACATACATATAAGTTAAACAACAGTGGTTCCGTACGGGATACAACATGGCGGCGCAACCGGTCGTGTTTCGCCTCGTGGTAGGCTCTTCCACGTGGTCCCGCAAATTCGGATTAACAATTCACATTTATGCATAGCAAATTCCACAAACATAATTTCAACAATAATATAAATATGTCACGATGAAACAGAAGGGTGCTCATTTACCTGTTTGACAAGTTCAGGCCCGTGATGACTTGATAGAATTCTAAGATTTCTAAGTCCTGCTTCCTGGTCTATGAGTGTAGAGATTTCTCTAGCTGTGGAGATGTTGACTCTACCTCTTCTCACACACGACTGATTCAAACTGTCTTAGGTTTTGACACATTCAAAACTGCTCTACCCACTGAGCCTGCTCTGATTGGTTAAAACGGTCCGATTCAAAGCTCAAGTGCTGACTCACTGCGCTAGCGTGGGTCGGGCTCGCGGTGTGTGGTATGCTGTGTAATTTAATTGCTGCTGTGTTATAGTCTAACTTCTCTACTGTTACAAAGACTACACATGCTAAATAGTAAATGTGCAGAGTTAAAGCTAGCCAGTTCGTGACAATAATCATACACAACACAATGATGACAGATATAATCATACACAACATAATGATGACAGATATAATCATACACAACACAATGATGACAGATATAATCATACACAACACAGTGATGACAGATATAATCATACACAACACAATGATGACAGATATAATCATAAACAACACAATGATGACAGATATAATCATACACAACACAATGATGACAGATATAATAATACACAACACAATGATGACAGATATAATAATACACAGCACAATGATGACAGATATAATCATACACAGCACAATGATGACAGATATAATCATACACAACATAATGATGACAGATATAATCATACACAGCACAATGATGACAGATATAATCATACACAGCACAATGATGACAGATATAATAATACACAGCACAATGATGACAGATATAATCATACACAGCACAATGATGACAGATATAATAATACACAACACAATGATGTCAGATATAATAATACACAGCACAATGATGACAGATATAATCATACACAGCACAATGATGACAGATATAATCATACACAGCACAATGATGACAGATATAATCATACACAACATAATGATGACAGATATAATCATACACAGCACAATGATGACAGATATAATCATACACAGCACAATGATGACAGATATAATAATACACAGCACAATGATGACAGATATAATCATACACAGCACAATGATGACAGATATAATAATACACAACACAATGATGTCAGATATAATAATACACAGCACAATGATGACAGATATAATCATACACAGCACAATGATGACAGATATAATCATACACAACACAATGATGACAGATATAATCATACACAGCACAATGATGACAGATATAATAATACACAGCACAATGATGATAGATATAATAATACACAACACAATGATGACAGATATAATCATACACAGCACAATGATGACAGTTATAATCATACACAACACAATGATGACAGATATAATCATACACAGCACAATGATGACAGATATAATAATACACAGCACAATGATGATAGATATAATAATACACAACACAATGATGACAGATATAATAATACACAGCACAATGATGACAGATATAATCATACACAGCACAATGATAACAGATATAATAATACACAACACAATGATGACAGATATAATCATACACAGCACAATGATAACAGATATAATCATACACAGCACAATGATGACAGATATAATAATACACAACACAATGATGACAGATATAATAATACACAGCACAATGATGACAGATATAATAATACACAGCACAATGATGACAGATATAATAATACACAGCACAATGATGACAGATATAATAATACACAACACAATGATGACAGATATAATAATACACAACACAATGATGACAGATATAATAATACACAACATAATGATGACAGATATAATAATACACAACACAATGATGACAGATATAATAATACACAACACAATGATGACAGATATAATAATACACAGCACAATGATGACAGATATAATCATACACAGCACAATGATAACAGATATAATCATACACAACACAATGATGACAGATATAATAATACACAGCAACCACCATTTGACCACTACCGATCGCCAGCTGGGACAATAACAGGGTTCGGTACAACAGAAAACAAGGGTAAACAGATCATTAATCGCTTTAATCAGAAAAAAAGCCTATTGGCCATTTACCTTCCGTTGTGCAACACACCAACCTCACAGCTCACATACTATTCTGCTTTAGGAGAGAACAAATAAAAATAAAATAAAATGACACTGTTGAACGAACTATTTAACTGTTGTCATGACAACAAAACTTAGCGGTATTAAACGACTTAAAGTTACGCTGCAAATAACACATACACACACACACAAACACGCACACACACAAACACATACACACAAACACACACATACACACAAACACACACATACACACACTAACACGAAAGTCCCACTCCACCCATACACGCCGGCGATTTGTGCTCACGTCAAAATGTTTGACAGGTTGACAATTACACAGAGACCAACGTCTTTCTTCGGCGTCTTTTCAAAGGCAGATTCGAACCCGTTTGACCCCGGAGCCGTGGGTACACGTCATTTAGCGGCCTGCATTAGGGATAGTATTAGGGATCTACCCTTTCACTTAAACAGAAGTCCTACCTAACACTACCGTAGTATCGCGAGCCAGGATTTGATAGGGGTTTCAATAATGATATAAGAAAGGCGATTTTATTACCGGGCTAGTAATAAGTGAATAGAAGCTTTCAAAGAAGAAATACCGAGACGAGTGTTTACTTAGCAATAGGTCAACCTACCGCACTGACTTGCTCTGTAAGAAAACTGGGTCACACAATGACAAACAACATTACGGTGGATAAGGCAAATCTGTCCGGAGAGGAACACTCCT